>JBBPPX010000058.1:0-111952 GCA_038092235.1 Leccinum boreale
CTCACCCTCTCAGATGGCTCCGTCGTCTCCTACGAACTCGCCCGCAGCTTCATGGACTACTACTGTCGTCTCTATGGCTTCTCAAAGCCCGACGTCGACTACAATCAGCTCTACGCAAAGCACGCAAACCCCACCTGGGAAGCCGCCATGTCTGTCGACGGTCGTCGCATCGGCATGGGTACTGCGCTCACCAAGAAGACTGCCCTCGTCCAGTGCTACCTCGACGTCGCACAGTACCTCGAATCATGCGATCCAAATCTTTGGAAACGGTTCCTCGCAGCAGCAAAGTCTGGCAAAGACCTCGGCCTTGCTCCAAAGGTCGCTCTCCCCATCTCAGATGCACTCGCAGACGACATCCTCGATATCTGCTCTGAAATCAAAAAGAGCTCCCTCTACAGGAACAGGCCCGCACCCGCACCCGCCTCGTTTCAACACACCACTCCTCTCCCCTCTCGCCCTCGTCACCAGTCAGCTCATCTCGCTTCCCGCATCACAACCAAGTCCGCACATCTCGACGAGAGGCGTCAGGCCTACCTCCGTGATCCAGCAACAGAGAAAATGCGTTCCATGCGCACTGCTCTGCCCATCTATACCCGTTCTCAGGAACTTCTCTCCCATATCGTCAACAATGACGTCACCATATGCATGGCGGCAACCGGATCCGGCAAAACGACCCAGGTGCCTCAGCTCATTCTCGACGACTACATCGACCGCGGTCAAGGCGCACAATGCAACATCATTTGCACACAGCCTCGTCGTCTCGCAGCTCTCAGCGTCGCCGACCGCGTCGCAAAGGAGCGCGGCGAGATCGTCGGCGCTGGCTCAGTTGGTTACAGCGTCCGCTTCGAGTCAAAGCTCCCCCAAGAACACGGTTCCATCA
This sequence comes from Leccinum boreale, assembly GCA_038092235.1. Classification (NCBI taxonomy): domain Eukaryota; kingdom Fungi; phylum Basidiomycota; class Agaricomycetes; order Boletales; family Boletaceae; genus Leccinum; species Leccinum boreale. The sequence continues at coordinate 881 of JBBPPX010000058.1, forward strand.
CATTTTGTACCATCGGGGTATTGCTTAGACGTCTCCAGTCCGCCATGTCGGATGGAGGCCCCGAGGCTAACAGGCTTGACCGGGTCACTCATATCTTGGTCGACGAAGTTCATGAACGCGATGTAGACACGGACCTTCTCCTTGTCGTACTCAAACGCCTGATGGAGGACCGCAAAGCACGCAATCTCCCGCTCAAGGTCGTGCTCATGAGCGCCACCATAGACCCGCGGTTGTTCCAAGAATACTTTCCTGACACAGCGGGAAACAAGGCAGCCGTGATCGAAGTCCCCGGTCGTACCTTTCCTGTCAACAGACATTTCTTGGAGGATTTTCTCGGCGATATGCGTAGACAACCCCACTTGAGTTGGGTGTTCAACGACGACTCTGTCTCCAGGTACCTCGCACGGGAAGAGGCGTATGCCCAGCACAATCACCTATCCATTCCCCTCCCTTCGTTTGCGCCTCCCCAACCTTTGACCAATGACGAACTGGAACTCCCAGCACCTCTTGTGGCCGCCACCGTCTCGCACGTCCTCCAGCAGTCTGACTCCGGTCACGTCCTCGTCTTTTTACCCGGATGGGAAGAAATCTCATCCATACAACGAATCTTGTTGGACGGTAGACTTCCACTTAATTTCTCAGACCGAGCAAAGTTTTCCATACACGTTCTGCACTCGACGATACCCCTTTCCGAGCAGCAGGTCATTTTCGATCCTCCTCCTGCGGGCGTCCGTCGTGTCATCTTGGCGACAAACATTGCCGAGACCTCGGTCACCATTCCAGACGTTGTCTACGTCGTCGACGCCGCCAAAATCAAGGAATTACGCTTTGACCCGGAACGCCACATCTCCTCCCTCGTCTCGGCGTGGGTTGGCTCTTCCAATCTCAATCAGAGGGCTGGGCGCGCAGGCAGACATCGCCCCGGAGAGTACTTTGGCCTCTTGAGCAAGACCCGCGCCACGGACCTCAGTCCACATCAGACGGTCGAGATGAAGCGTGTAGACCTGAGCAATGTTGTCATGCATGTCAAGGCCCTTAGCTTTCCCGGAATGGAAGTTGAGGAAGTTCTCGGAGCAACAATCGAACCTCCTGCGCCTGACCGTGTAGCGTCAGCCATGAAATCCCTGCAGATGGCTGGCGCTTTGGACCATCGGAAGAATCTCACATCGCTCGGTCGTGTCCTTTTACAGCTTCCGATAGATGTGCAGATGGGCCGTCTGGTCCTCTATGGCGTCTTCTTCCGTTGTCTCGACAAGGCGCTGACCCTAGCTGCGATCCTTACAAACCGAGATCCCTTCTTCTGCCCCCTTCACCTGAAAGCAGAGGCAGCCGCTGTCAAGACGACATGGTCTCCAAGGGAGTTCAGATCCGACGCACTGACGATACTGAGCGCCTATGACGCGTGGCACGAGATGTACCGCAATGGAGACCATGCGCGCGCTTCTCGCTTTTGCACTGACAACTTTCTCTCCAAGCCGACGTTGATACTGATCACCAAAGTTCGAGGACATATCTTGCAATCCTTGCATCAAACTGGGATTATTGACGCCACCGAAGGGGGTGTCTATGGTGGAGCGCGCGACCGCAATTGGACGGTACCACCTGCTCTGAATGCCAACGCACAGTCTCAGCCCTTGCTTGCCGCTCTCGTCGCCGTCGCCACCCAACCCAAGTTTGCCGTTCGGACGGGCGAGATGACATTGCGAACCCAACACGATAAGGTCTGGTTTATTCTCGCTGTCATGCCGTGCTAGTTGACCAGTTTTCGATAGACCACCTTCATTCATCCGAGTAGTGTGAACCATCGAAAGCACATCAGGCCCTTCGAGGATGACGGCTCTTTGCTTCAAGGAGAGAAGCAATTATATGCCTATGCGGAGAAACGGCAGAATCTGACGGTCGCTGGCCAAACCCCTCAAATGTACCTCATCAACACGACTCGTCTGGATCCCATGACGTACCTATTGTTTGGTGCCAACGATCTTCAAGTGACTGAACGCGGTCTCGAGTGCGACGAATGGTTGCCCGTCGTCGGAAACTTGAATGTGCTGGATGATATCCAGCACTTGAAGACCATGATAGAGGCCTGCATGTTACGGGTATTCGAGGGCATCCACAGAAGCCAGATGTGCTCTAGGTCTCGTCTCGCAGGCATGCCTGCTCGAGAGGATGAAATGGGCGAAGAGAAGTTGAGCGAAGATTCTTCTTTGTCTCCACGGGAATTATCGGATCTGGATTCAATCACGCGAGATGTGGTGCGGATACTGAATCGCTACAGCGACGAACGGATGTCTACACGGTCGGCGACTAGTTCACGGAACGCGACGCCAATGGCATCCCCTGCTTTCTCCACTAGCAGACTGCCGGGATCAAGGTCGGGACATTCGACACCGTTCGGTGTTGGTTCCGCGTACAACTCACGACCTGGCACGCCAAGTCCACTCTCCCATAGCTTTTGGTCGTGAGCTGGCTGGCATTTTTCATAGAATAGACGCACATCTCTATCTCGGACATCTATTCATCATCATCATGTACACTCTACATACATATACATACCAATCTCGTTTTAATGTACCTACATTTGGTTTTTTCTGAGCGCCAGAATCGTGTGATGCAGTCGACCTTTGACATAAGCGTCCCACTGGCGAGTGTAAGTTCTGCTTGGCACCTACCACGACATTCTCTGCAAGACAACTCGACTCAATCCTGCAAAGATGGCTGCTAACATGCGTGGCTTGACCCAGGCAAGTCTCGTTGGCCCTCTCGATCTACCTTTCCATCCAATGCCCACTTCTAGTTCATCGCGGACATCCGCGGTGCGCGGGTGCGCGAATTAGAAGAGAAGCGGATAAACAAGGAGATGGCGAACATTCGCAAGAAGTTCAAAGGCATGCCCTCTCTTGCCTCGTCCTGGCATCCTCCCAGCTCACAACGTATTTCCAGACGGAAACCTTGACGGCTATCAGAAGAAGAAGTAAGCCCTCTGGAGCGTCGCCCGTCCGTTTCGCGTTCCCATCTGAAATCGTGCCGTCCGGCAGGTATGTTGCCAAGATCATTTTCACGTACATACTGGGCTACAAGGTCGACGTCGGACACATGGAGGCCGTCAACCTCATATCGAGTTCCAAGTATTCGGAGAAACAGATTGTATGAGCTCGAGCTTCGCACACTTGTCGGACGAGTGCCTCACGATGTCTGCAGGGATACCTTGCTGTTACGCTCCTCATGCACGAGAACTCGGATTTCCTGCGTTTGGTCGTGAACTCGATACGCAAGGATCTGGACGAGAACAACGAGGTCAACAATTGTCTCGCCTTGCATGCCATAGCCAACGTCGGCAGCAGCGAGATGGCAGAAGCTCTTTCAGAGGACGTACACAGACTGCTCATTTCACCGTGGAAGTTCATGTCATGTCTCTTTTTTCGAATCGGACCGCTGACCGGACCGTGTCACAGGACTTCCCAGACGTTCGTCAAGAAGAAGGCAGCGTTGACGCTGTTACGACTGTATCGAAAGCATCCTGAAGTCATTCCTGCGGCTGAATGGGCGTTGCGGTTGGTATCCATCATGGATGACCCAGATCTGGTACGTGCCCGAGCCATCTTCCCCTGCCCAAGTCTCTGAAATTCCCCAGGGCGTTGTGATATGTGTGACAAGTTTGGTCATGGCCCTCGCTCAAGATCATCTTGATGCCTATGCGGTATGCTACACCAAGGCTGTCGATCGTCTGTACCGTGTGAGTACGTCGTGTCGTCATACCCTCCTGAAGGATGAATTCATTCCTCCGTAGTTGGTCATCCAACACGAATACTCGGCAACATACGCCTATTACAAGGTTCCCACTCCGTGGTTACAAGTGAAGCTCCTCCGACTTTTACAGTATTATCCCCCGACGGGTGCGTATCAGTTGTGTATTGGAAAGCATGTCGCTCGACGGAATGTACAGAGGATCCCGCACTTCGGAACGCGTTGAACGAGGTTCTCCAAACGGTCATGAATAACAGCGCCGAACCTTCGAGGAACGTACAACATAATAATGCCCAGCATGCAGTCCTTTTCGAGGCAATCGGCCTTGCCATTCACTTGGACACCAACTCACCTCTGGTCGACACGGCTGCCGTTCTCCTTGCCCGCTTCATCTCTTCCAAAGAAACGAATGTTCGGTACCTGGGTCTGGACACGATGGCGCATCTCGCAGCGCGCGCAGATTCCCTCGATCCCTTGAAGAAACATCAAGGCACGATAATCTTGTCCCTTCGTGACAAAGATATCTCTGTTCGGAGACGTGCCTTGGATCTACTCTACAGCATGTGTGACGTCGATAACTCGGAATTGATCGTCGGAGAGCTCCTCCGATATCTCAAGGTCGCAGACTACCTGTTGCGAGAAGAAATGGTATTAAAGATCGCCATCCTTACCGAGAAATACGCGGGCTCCTACAAATGGTATGTCGATACCATATTGCAGCTCATCAGCGCTGCTGGGGACCATGTTGGAGACGAGGTGTGGTATCGGGTGGTGCAAATCGTCACCAACACGGAGGACCTTCAGGAGTATGCTGCAAGAGTCGTCTTTGAGCATCTCAAGACGCCTGTCGCTCACGAGAGTCTCGTCAAAGTGGGAGGTATGGTATCCAGCTCGTGACCTTGTCGTCATCCTAATGATTGGTGACAGGGTATATCTTGGGCGAATACGGACATCTCATCGCAAACGAACCGGGATACAGCCCTAATGAACAGTTCCAAGTGTTGCACTCGAAATCACAATTCTGCGCAGCCGCCACGCGTTCTCTGCTCCTGTCTACATATATCAAATGGGTCAATGTCTTCCCCGAGATCAAGTCCCAACTCATCACCATCTTTGAACGCTACAGGCACGTCCTTGATTCTGAGCTCCAACAGCGTGCCTGCGAGTTCTACGCGCTCGCATGTCGATCGGACGATGACGAAATGTTACAAAATGTCTGTGAGGAGATGCCGCCGTTCCCTCCTCGAGTCAGCGGATTGTTCAGCCGGCTGAATCGCAAGCTTGGTGATACGGAGGACAAGCGGACCTGGATACATGGGGGAAAAGAGATCAACCTCGAGCGTCAAATAACAAGACGTCAAGCGTCCAAGAGCACGGACGCGCCGAGTAGCTTGGCTGCACCTTCGGGCACGTCGAATACAGACGGCATGACGGACTCGCTCGCGGGCCTTGATCTGTCTGCCGCTGGACCGCCCCCACCCCCAGTTCCCGAGGCAACCCCACGGATTACTGTCGCACCCGGTATCGACAAATGGCTCCACAAGCTGACGTACAGTACGGAAGGGGTGCTCTACGAAGACGTCCAGATACAGATCGGTGTCAAGTCGAGATTCCAGGGCCATCTCGGACAGCTCGCCATTTACTTTGGAAACAAGATGTCCGCGCCTCTCACCTCGTTCACGTCCACCGTTCACGTCAGCGACCTGGACGCGCTCTCCGCGACGTTTGCAAAGATCCCCCCAAATGTGCTCGCGCCGCGTACTCAGAGCCAACAAATCTTGCAAGTCGAGTGCAAGAAAGCGTTCACCTCGTTCCCTGTCTTGACGGTGTCCTTCTTGGCGGGAGCCCACCAATCCCTCTCGATACGATTGCCGATCGGGATCACCAAGTTCTTTGAAGGCGTCAAGTTTGGGCAAGCGGACTTTTTCGAGCGTTGGAAGTTGATCGGGGGTGCACCGAGGGAGGCTCAGGCCGTTTTCCCGATAACGTTGGATAGCACTGGCCACGTCGACATCGCCCGTAATCGGCAAGTAATTGGGGGTCATCGTTTGGCTATTCTGGAAGAGATTGACCCGAATCCGAGCAATATCGTGGGAGCTGGGGTTCTCCATACCTCTGTGGACGGCAAGGTCGGGTGCTTGCTTCGCCTCGAGCCGAATCGCGACGCCAAGGTATTTATTTTTTGACTACGTGCATGAATCGCTCGATGTTGACTCGTGAACAAGCTGTGTCGTATTACAGTCAGGAGTACGTCGGAAGACGTCGCAGCTGAAGTACGGAAGCTCGTGGAGAACGCGTTCAGGGCAGACTCATGATGCCCCCCGCCAAGGATCCCTGTCCACCAGTAATATCCAAACATGTTTAATACAGATATAATATATTAGCACCAGTTTTTGAGATAGTAAATACATGTACAACAGAGAGGACGGAGAGAATTCATTCATAAGGTTACATAAGTTACAGGACTGCAGTTGTTCATCGTCGAATCAAAAGCCCATTGAGAATACTCTTGGATTTTTTGCCTGATTCGTCAAAGGTGGGTGACGACGTTGCGTCTGGATTCTGAACTGATTGTGTAGAAGGTGAGCGGGTATGAGGATCGGCAGACCTGGTGATAAAGGTCGATATTGAATCGGCCGATATCGATTTCGGCCGCAAGAAGCGCGGCCGGCTCAGTGTACGCGGCACTCGATCCTCGAAAAACGTCGGAGGTTCACGTGAAGAAAGTTCAGGGACAGAGCCTCGTCGAAAGGAAACGAGGTCCCCGACTGAGAAGTCAGAGGGGGGGAAACTTTCAAGCAGAGGAGGGCCCAGGAGAGGTTGGTCGGGTGGCGAAGGGGCGGTGGAAGGTCGGAACGATTTGGTACGAACGCGGCCGACGGGTGACATGGGTGACGGTGGGGAGTGTGATGATTGGTCTGGGAAGCGGGACCGAGGAACATCATCCCATTTTGGAGCGACCGGATGAGATTCAATGGTGGCGATTTGGGCAACACGTTGTAGGGCGTTTTCTTCCATTTCAAAGCATCGGGAACATAGATCAGATAAATGATCTGTTTCATCTGCGTTGGCCTTTGGACCGACGAGTCTTGCACTGCGCATCAAGGATGAACTGATGCATGCTAGGTGCCTCGGTATATCAAGGACGTGAGGAAGAAGGGGGATGGCCTCTCTCTCGAGAATTGGCATAGTTGATGCCCGTTGGTGCAAAGAGTTCACGACCTTGAGTCGTTGATGACTGAAAGCCGGATGTCCAGAGTGAGGACTGTACGTATCGTAGATCGGCGTGGAGACAACCAGAATGTAGGCCACCATGGCTGAGAGATTTTCGTCAAAAAACTTCTTGACCCCACGCATGTATTCTTCTTTTTGCACGGTCTATGCCATTTGTCTAAATCAGGAGCATTTCACGAAACAGAGTCAGCAGCCTTACTACGTTGAGGTTGGCTAAACTCTGTATGACTTTGGCGATCAACGTGAGGCTACGCTGTACAGTGGGGCTGGGTAGTCCTGTCTGATGTGAATCTGCGTTCCAGGAGGTAAGCGATTGTATTACCTGGCGTCAAACCAAACAGGTGTGGATGAAGGATAGCAGGTACGAAGAAGCGAAGGAAGCAGAAAGCGGAGACACTTTGCCAGGGAAGGTCTCGGTTTGGGCTGTCTTGTCCATCTTTCTGTTTATACCGATTCTCAACGAGCTTCCGAATATGTTCGAACAACCTGCGCATTTCACTAGTAGCGGATGGGTGAGACAGTCGTATGATTCTTAGACAAGCACGTACTGAGGACAGTCGCCCCTGTGGGCATAGATAGAATTCCATATCGTCTGACACCATTCTACGAGTTGTTCGACCCCGCGTTCGACGTCCTTGTGACCTTTGCTGCATCGATTCGGGTCGACTTCAATGCTTATCTTCTCCAAGCAAACTTGACGAATGACCCTTCCGATGCTCGCATCCAAAAATTCCCTTCCGTAGAAGGCCATTGCAAGTTCCATGGTCTTCGTAAATATAGTGTTACCTCTGAATAGAGTATTGTGTGCTGGGGAAAAGCAGTTATATGGTACACATCTGGAGTGGGAAACAAGTCTTACAGCTTGGAGTACCATCTACTTCGCGATCCGCATATTCTGTGATATGTTCCACGAGGACGCCCTTGGCAATGGCAATGAACATCAGTTGTTCAGATAGAGTACGCAATTGTAATTTGCGTTCGAAGTCATTCATCCACTCCAAGACGTTACGTGTATTGAGTACCTAACAGGAATGATTGGCTAACCTAACCTCGGTGACAACTCAATGACTCACCGTGAGCATGCTAGAGTAGCTGGAGTGGGGGAGAATGATCTCTCTGCGACAAAAGTTGAGGGATACGTGGACTGAAACGCCACCCAAAAAACTCACTCTTGAACCTTGAGCTTCATGCGTATCTCACCGACCTGAATACCGGTCAAAATACCACTGGACTGTATGACGGGGAACCATCCCTCCACGTCTTCACTTCTGCGGAAATTGGTGAGAGCGATGCGGATAGAACCGAGGAGCGTCGGTTTCACGAGCCGCTTCTCCTTCCACAGCAAAACTTCCAGGGCTTCAAAAGGTGGCAAGTCTGCAAACAAAAAGCTTTCGTGCCAATCTGCAGAGCCTACCCCCTTCATCACAGTCGTTCGAGCGCAAGCATTGTCGTTTATATGGATCTCGCAAAACACATCCAAGTCAACGGGATCAGATTCCACCCTAGAGTCTTCACCGAGCGTCGAGGAGCTTGTGCCGGCGTCGACAAAGGGCTTCTGATTGCCAAAGTGCCGTCCCTGCATCACAGTGACCTCAACTTGCCGCCACATGCGGTACAGTCCTCCATCTGGCAGGACGTATGGTTGACCATAAATCTCGGTCCTGGCGTAGGATCGAAGAAGAACGAGCCAAGTGTTGCAAACATCCGTATCGGGAAAGTGAAGATAAATCTGTTCGGAAACTGGGCCAGAACTCCATCGTTGCCCGCTGTGTCACTGTGATCAACAAGAAAGAAGGACTGGGGAAAGAAGGAAAAGGTACCCGGCGGAAGATATCGCGATGCAATTCTTGCGGAGGAATAAGGACGGATCAGCATGGCGGATGTCGGTGTGGTTGAGCATGTGCAAGTACACCGTCTGATACAGAATTGTTTCCTTGGCTGCATGTCAGTCGAGCGGGGAGAACGGGAGATGAGAATGCGTTACGTCGACATAGATATTCAGGAGGCAATGCCTGTCTTCGTCAAGTATCTTGCAGGTCGCTGACCTCCACTGAACTGATCCGGGATGGGAGCGAGTGATAGACAACCAACTTGATCTCTCTGCAAAACATGACATGGTGGTCGCGTGAATCACATGGTGGATTGCGAACCTTTGACTCTCCTGTGTGCATCTTCGGCTAACTTGCGGGGTTCTTTACGGTCAGCTTTGCGGCGTGAAACTGTGTGCTAGAGAAGATAAGGATGAGAGGTTGAAGGTGATCATGGAACGAAGTCGAGGCACACCTTGGGAAGACCAGCTGCAGATGGGGAGGGTACGTAGACCTCGGCATCGACAACGAACTCGCACAGGTCCGGTAAGGCTTCTTCAGGTATTCTGGGCTCTCTGGGCAGCATGGCAGAAGGAGCTGAACAAAATCATCCAAGTTGCGGTAGAGAGATGCGTCGGATTCGCGCTGCAGTCTCACACTGGTCATTCTACTACAAATCGCGTTTTCACATTCAAACGCCATATCCCCAAATCCAGCAACACCTCAAGCCGTTATCGACAGAAAAAGAGATAACCCAAGAAAGATCTAGTGGTATGTGAGATCAAAGTGAGTAGCAAATTGTCCTTGTCGCAGGAAGGAAAAGAATGCGATCAGGATGGGTAACATAGTGATAACACGAAACCATAGATGTATACTAAATCTCAGAACCCATTAAAGATGGTTCCCGTACGAGTCCTTGCCAAAGCAGCATTCAGATGGACCGGGTTGTTTCACTCCTCTTTAGGCCTGCAATGCGCGTGTTATGTGAGACAGTTTTTGGCAACACGAATACAAATCCTACCCTGCTGTCTTGGCATGTCCATTACCGTTGGCGATGGGTTTTCGCCCCTTGGCAGGCTTTTGATATGTTTGAATGTAAAAGTTTATGAAGAGGACGAGGTAGGACGAAAGTAACCCGCAACCGAACAATGCAGCGGTCTGAGTTCCAGCGCAGTTCCCAATGTGAGGAATATGCGGGAAGAAAGTGTGCGCAAAGTGCTGGTAGGCTATACGCAGTATCAATATCTTTCGAGCCTCAGAACAGCCGATCCACACGTACTGCCAAAGTAGACAAGGAAGAGGTCGATGACGAATTGGCTGATTTGCATAGTTGTCAAGTGTTTCTTCCACTTGAAGAAATAGGTGAGACAACGGAAAATCATATAGAGGCGGACATACCCAAAGCTTAGCACCACCGGCCGTCGCATAGTAGTAGTAATCTATCGTCGATTCAGTAACCAGACTAGTAATCCACCTAGACACTCACACATGATGACGTGGACCAAGAGATTCAGTGAGATGACGACCCAAGACTGATAGGAAATGTTGAGATATGGGAACGACGAGCGACAGACTGGTAACTTACGATGCTCGTTTTGCCGTTCAATTGCGAGAAACATAGCAAAGCAGTTGCAGAGTGATGAAAGACGTGCAGGAATGCTAAAGAGACAGGTTCAAAGAGCGAGCCCGAAAAGTGGGACGGGAGTACGCACCAAGAGGCTTCTTTTTCAACGCCAAAAAGACCGTGTCGAAAAGCTCGATGTATTTGAAGTAGTAATTAATCATGTAATAAAATTCGAGTCTCTGAGAAGAATGACGATGACGGGCGGATCAATATACGGAATGAAAACGACCCACCGGCGTCCATGACGTCTCATTACAAATGGTATCGAATGTGGTGTTCACCGCCCATATCGATGCCACCTCCTCGGCCATCAGGGCGAGTAGGATCCCACTTCCCAAGGACAAGAAAACATTGTGGATGCAGAAGAGAGTGTTGAGTTTGAGTGGAGGACGGTTTCTCATAACCTCCTGAGTGCCAAAAATGATGGCAAGGTAAGCCACCAAGGTTACCGACACGATGGGTACGGTCGAGAGGGGCGTCTTTCCTGGAACATAGTGAGTGAGATGGTGAGGGAGGATGTCGTTAGGAAGGATGGTGAGGAGGAAGTCGGCGAGGAGGGGCATGACAGTGCAAGGACAAGTTGGAAAGAAAAAAAGAAAATTAACGCGTGCAAAAGTTAAACGGACTGGACAACCGACAAAGCGTGACAGGGCAGTGCGTGACGACACGACACACATCAGCAAAGTTGTCTCAAGACCCCGTGAGAAATCAATTCGTGGGAAAGCGCTGCCAGCCCCTGTGATTAATATTTCCGTCGCCAATCACTACCACCTCAGATGCGGCCTCCTGCCCGCTACGTCCGTAATCAGCTTCCGGAAAAAGTATGCGCTCCCCTACGTCAACAAGGACAGCTAGGGCGATCTGAGCAGGCTCGACGAGGTTTCGACGCGATTGATTCGTCCGAGGACGTGCCCGAGGGGCGCGAGATGTGGATCTGTGCTTGGGGCGGTGAGGAAGCATACCAAGCACAAGGCCGGCGGACAGCCAGTCTTACTTTTCATACATCGGCAGGTGCTAAGCGATGTGACCACATGTCGGTGGGGTGACCGTAAGTCGGGTAACGAACCTTTGTCGTTTCGACATGCTCATGTTTGATCCGATAGGTTACGACGATGAATCATTGCCCAGGACGTGGTGCCAGTGCGCTGGTTGACTAGGACTTACGATCGTTTATCTTGCAGCGATGTGCTCCGCCTCGCTTTCAGAACACGCGATAAGCGTGCGTGGCTCCAAGACTCGCCTCATCAGCATGGTGTGGACTTTCACTGTTGTGCATTAATTCTGGAATTTAACTTGCGCAGTGCGATATTCAATTATTTCTGTGTCGGATGATGATGCTTTTCCTCAAAGGAAGAGATGACAGATGTAGGCGCATCATCAGGTACTTATATCCGTTCCGAGGTCCAGGAGCGCCCTGCCTCTATCACACAACAATGTCGTAAAAGAGTTCAAATGGTCAAAAGTCTTAGCTATACTCAATTCACCACCGCAGACGCGGTACCATACATCCTACTTTTCACCGTCATCGAAGATACCGGACGTGGTGCAGGTTACCTGAAGGAATTGGAAGTGAGGCCGGTTGTGCCAAAAGACGGTTCTGATTTCGTCTAGCGTCTCTGGTACAATCTGGGAAATTGAATTCCGCGAGGCCGTTCCAAATGTAATACGTCTTCTTTCTAGAGTCGGGCTGGGCTTGGAAGATAAAAAGGACGTTCCCATGCTTGGGGTGCTGAGTCCAGACGGGTTGAACTTCCATGAGGCCGTATACGTTTTCCAGAAAGGCTGGGAGGTTGACACCGTCTGGATTTTTACTGTCCCAGTAGTAACTCCTCTCTAAAAGTTCGTCATCATTGCTCCAACCCGAAGGTGCAGGGACGGGAGCGCCCTGCACAGGTTGCGTCGAAGCAGAAGAAGCAGACATATCAGATGCGAATGGATTAGTGACCTGTCAGCGAGATGTCAGGACGCAATTCAACAAAATGATTTGGCAGTTAGCGAACCTGGTTAGTTGGACGGCGGTGAAGATATCTATAAATACTATACAAGTCGCAGTCAGTCAGGGCCTCACGCCGTTCGATTTAATCTCGGAGAACGTCGTGGATGGAGCGGATGGACAGCTTCAGGGGGTCTAAGTTGTACTACGGAAGTAGATTTGAGGTCACGTGAGATGACGACGCCTTCCGTGTTTGTCAATGCCCTATACGCCTAGTACCGTGCGACGCGACACCTTCAACGCAACCTCCTCGCCACAATGTCACGTTGGTGGTTGGACCCAGGGAAAGAGATTTTGAACGTCGTGCGTATCTCTCTCAACAACATCCCCGGATCTCAGCTGAAGATCGGGTCGTGTAGCTGTTCAACAGGATTCTCGCTCCATATGTTGAGAATCTCGATATGAATCAGGTCAATTACGGAATAGCACAAGGTCATTTTACTCGCTCATCATCTTATCCACTCCTGAAAACATCCATTCATCTCTAGGTCAACTGACGCTGAAGAATTTGCGTCTCAAAAGAGGCGTCCTCGACAAGTTCAGGCTCCCAGTTGACGTTCTCGAAGGTTGGCCCACAACTTGCTCCCTGACACTTGTTAATTCTGTCTTCAGGATATCTCGGGACATTCACATTGTCCCTCCACTGGATGAACTTGGGTAATCAGCCGGTAGAAATACTCATTGAAGATGTCTACCTCCTTGTAGTTCCTTCACCGCAGGATAACATCGATCTCGAAGAAGAAGAACAGAGGGCTCAGGCCGCCAAGCAAGAACGCCTTGAGAGCGCCGAGTTGCTGCATATGCGTGGGCAGGCTGAGGTTTCCTCTGGTGCGCAGCTTTGCAGTTCGTTATTTAGTTCTTCGAACATCTAGTTTGGTTTAGCAGATGCTTCCCCTCAGTCTCAAGGCCTTTGGGCTTCTTTGACCGCTAAGATAATCAACAATCTGCAAGTGACAGTCAAAAACATTCACGTCAGATACGAAGACAAGCTGAGCGTCCCTGGCGTGAGCACGCTCGTTGGGTTCAGCTCTTCTTGACCTACATAATTGTTTATAGCATCCATTTGCGGCTGGAATTACACTTGCGGGTTTTTCCATCCAGTCAGTCAACGAACGCTGGGAGCCAGCATTCATCGAAAGCACCGCAGGTGCAATTCATAAAGTAAGTAGTACAATACGAGCTTCGCACCGCCGCTCATCAAGACGATAGTTGTCGAATCTGCTATCACTAGCCATATACTTCGATACAGATTCTCCCTCCATGGCCGGCTTTCCACCATATGAAGCCAAAAAGAAGTTCATGGATATGGTCTGCTGAGACGCACAATTTCAACTACAGCGTAGCTAACGTTTTGGCAGATTTCCCGTAATGACCAAGGTGCTCCTCATCAATTTATCCTTAGTCCTGTGTCAGGGGAAGGCCGGGTAGGTAATGCATTGTCATCATAGAGCGAGGTCTTACCAAGCTCCTGAAGGTTATCGTAAACAATAAGGCAGACGACAAGACACCTCAGATTGATGTGCGCCTTCGTTTCGAGGAAATAGGCGTAGCTCTGGACGACAACCAATATCGCGATGTCATATCTCTTGTTGACATGTACCACTTTTATCTTCGTCAGCGCCAAGTAAGTTTACATGTAGGTGCCACACCGCAGTTGACTCAAGCATCTAGTATCATAAATTTCGACCAAGTGACGAAGAATTTGCGAGAAACCCTGCAAGAGCTCGTCTACGATTCGCTGGCTCAGCTATTTTAAATGGTGTCCATGAGCGACAGCGCACATGGAGTTGGACCCACTTCGCGGAGCGTCGTGATGACCGGAACCGATACATTGAACTATTCGAAAGGAAAACCATGAAAACTCTCCGAGAACAGGTGCGTGAATCCTCCAACGAAACGATTTTTTTATTCTCATCGATTCGTGACACAGGAGGCTGCCTCAATTGCAGCCTTGGAGCGCAAGCTCTCATATGAAGACATCCGCTTCTACAGGTCCATCGCGCGGTCTCGTTTACGGAAAGATCTTGCACAACGAAAAAAACTCGAGGAAGGGCGCGTTCAGCAACAGCAAGCAAGCAGCTGGTCATCTTGGCTGTGGGGCTCTACGAATTCGAGTGTTCCAAATGAGGATGTAGCTTTCGGCGGTCCCATGACTGAGGAGCAACGAAGGGAACTGTACAACATCCTCGATTACGACGAAAAATCGGCTATTGCAGCTTCCTTTGAAACACCACGGGATGCAGTCAAACTGCGGGTTGCAGCTGAGCTGAGAAAGGGGTCATTTGCGTTGAAAAGTCATCCGAAAGGATCAGTCTCGGATGTTATATCTACGGTCTTTGAATCATTTTGTGCTGACTTCCTTCAGAGACCGGACAATTTCGAAGCATCAGTCTCTCTTGGAGGGCTGAGTGTGTTCGATGGAACTACCAAAGACACCCTCCATCCTCAGATTGTCCAGGTCAAGAATCCCATAGCCAAGTCAGGGAAGCGTGCGGAGTCTGAGGAACCTTTCTTTTATCTCAAACTTGAGAGCAATCCACTTGATCAGCGGGCGGACACCGCTCTTACAGCTCGCATGCGTCACATGGAGATCATTTATCACCGAGGGTACGTTGAGGCCATCACGAGGTTCTTGAGACCACCCGAAAGCCAGTTGGAGTCAGTGGAAGCATTGCTCGTGAGTGAATGAACCTCTTACCTCTCGAGCGAGCTGACTGTATTCCAGAACGTTGCTAGTCGGACCCTGGAGGGCTTGCGAAAGGAGACTCAGGCTGGCCTGGAACACGCATTGCAATCTCACAAGACGATTGACCTGCAAGTGGACATGAATGCGCCTGTTATCATCATTCCGGAGGAGTATGCATTCCAGTCAACACATCTTCTGTATATCTGACCTTCCACCAGCATCACTTCCTTCGACGGCGGTCATTTAATTATCGATGCAGGACATATTGCCGTGGAGAGCGACCTCGCGGATAAAGATGCCATGCGCCAGCTGCAAGCCAAAAAGAACCAACAATACGACGAAGCAGACTACAACAGGCGCTTAGAGTCACTGATGTATGATAAGATGACACTCAAGCTCGAAGCAGCGCAGGTGACCCGCTTCCTTGGATTACGAGTTTTCGTGCTCATCGGCCCGCAGTTCATCATTGGCACTAACTTGCAAGCGTGTCGCGACGCACTGACACCGAAGAGTGGCAATCACCTTCATCTTCTGGAGCGCACCAACATTGAACTCCAAGTTCAAAACTCGATTGTTCCAAGCGTTCTAAACCTTGCGCAATTCAAGGTTTCTGGGAAGTTGCCAAGTCTACATGTCAACGTGTCCGACGCGAAGTATAAGACACTCATGCGGTTGATTGACGTTACGATTCCCCAATTTGGCGACGAATCCGAGAAGAGGGTTAAACAAAAGCCATCGTCACGCTACATCGACACAGATACGACTTTGCCTTTGTCCAGGGGATTGTTTTCGTCCACAGGGATGGAATACAACGTGGATGATCACCAATCCGAAAATGAACGTGCCTCTGGTACGCGCGACGATGTATTCTTTGAAGCCAGTGACGGGACCTCGCAGGTAAACTCTCTATGTTGTTACCCGATATTCACTAACCACCCGCAGCAGAATCCGGAACTTCGGCAGCACGTGTTCGAACTTGACTTCGCTGTCGATGACTTACGTGCGTCGATCTCACGATCAAGCGCAGATGGGAGCGAAAGCTCGCTTGGGGATGTCACCCTTCAACACTTTCGTCTTGGCTGTGTGCTCCTTAAATACAATCTCACTGTGGATGTCAACCTCAGGTGAGCTTGAACCTCATTAACCTAAGTTGTAGCTGACGGTTTGTGAAGGTCTTTGACAATGAATATCGTGCAGGCCGACAACGATCCGATTCGACTCATTTCATCAGACTACGCGGACAGCGTTGGTGACAAGGACCTTCTATCAGTCTCGTATCTACGCGTCCAGAGAAACTCTCCTGAGTTTTCCACAGTCTACGACAGCATTGAACAGAATATTGACGTCCGACTATCAACATTCATTTTCAATGCCGCACCAGAGCCTGTTATTTCCCTCTATGACTTCCTCATGACTACGTTTGTTCCACAAGGACATTCGACGACAGTCCAGACCTCGGAACCTGTAGACGTTGCCGAGATGCAGCCTCAACCTACCAGTACTACGCGAATTGCGATGAAGCTAGACAGCATCCAAGGTGAGCAATGATTGATGGAGTTGCAAGGCTTCTGCTTACCACAATGGACAGTTGTATTGATCAACAACCTCGCTAGCTTGGCGACTCTTTCACTGTCGACGGCTTCTGTTCTCATTGTCTTGAGGTCGAATACTATGCGCGTCACGGGGCGTCTGGGGAGCCTGGCCCTGAGCGACGATCGCTCCGTGGATGTTTGTCGAGACGAGTTCAAGCAACTTTTGTCCATTGAAGGCAGCAACTTTGCCGAGTTCAGGTACGAGACGTATGATCCGGAGGATGAAGGCTACACCGGCATCAAATCTGCTGTGCATTTGACTGCAGGCTCGCTCAAAGTTCATTTCCTTGAGCAGCCCTTTCACAACATATATCTGTTCGTGACAAAGCTCGCGAAGCTCAAGATCCTGTACGATGCAGCTCGCGACGCCGCCGTACAGAAAGCCTCTGAAATTGAACGCATGCAATTTGAGGTCTCCGTGAAGACTCCTATCGTCGTCTTCCCCTCTGATCCTACCCGCCTTCCTGATATTGTGACGATGCGCCTCGGTGAGGTCTTTGCGAGCAACTCCTTCAACGAGGACATCAGTAGGATTTCTGCGAGTCTCAATGGCTTACAGCTCGTGTCGGAGTTATATTACGATGGCAAACCGTCCACGCTGAAAATTGTCGATGACATCGGCATTGTTGGAGACATCTATCAACGTACAAACATTGATCGCCTTCGAGATGATGAGATTCCGGACACTCGAGTAAGCCTCAAACCTTGTAGGGTGAATCCTACTCACTGGTGGTAATAGATGGCTATCAAAATATCCGATATAAAGCTTCATCTCACTCAAATCCAATACGAGATTCTCATCGGACTATCCCAATCGATACCGCGAGTGTTTACCGGTGCCCCTTCAGGCCTTTCTCAGGCTGGTCTCACTGCAACATCTGTCCCGAGTCTCGGAAATATTGCTTCTCCGCAGGTTCCGATGGCTCTTGTCAACCTAGAACCCGAGATCCGCGTTCCATCTACTTCCGATGATAGTCGACCCCGGACTACTGTTGATTTGGTCGCATCTATAGCTGCTGTCAGACTGCACTTGTATGACGAAGAGGCAACCACCGAGGCAAATCTCAAGGACCATGGGATCGTACGGTTTGCTCTGAATGACGTCAGTCTTCGTTCCAAATCAATGTCTGATGGGGCTTCGGAGACCCAGTTGATTTTGCGATCTTTCACTATGAACAACACTCGGCCTGGCGGATCCAAATTCAGGGAGATCATCCCCGCTGCAGATCATCAAAGAAACCAGTTCATGGTGCTTTATAGTTCATCTGGTGCCTCTGCTCTTGTAATCATGACGATTGACGCCCCTCGCATCATTTTCTCGGTGGAACCCATCTTCTCACTTCTCATTTTCTTCACCAGTGGCCCCCGAGGTCTCCCTGCCTCTGGAGAAATAGAAACCAGAAAGGAACCCTCGACGCCCTCTACCACCGACTTACGCCTTGAACTTCATGATGTTTCGATCAGTGTACTCGAGGACGACACCGAACCCAGTTCGCAGGCTATTAGGCTTCGTATCAACCAGATCTTAATGTCTCAACAGGTCAGCATTGTTCTAAGTGATCAAGGGTGGATACTGACTGAATATAGGGTATCATGGCGCTCAGCGTCAACCAGCTTGGGATGTCGTTGATGCGGATGGGAGCAGAATCGGATACCGTGCGCTTTTTGGACGATGTTAACCTGACATTCTCCCTCGATAGTCGGGCCTCTCAGCGAGAACACGTATCGATCGAAGGTTCATCTACGGAAGTAGTTTTCCGGGCATCATACCGTGACATAATGCTCATCACTACGATCGCTACCAAGGCCATTGAGCTGTATGCTAAGTCGCTCGGGGCTACTGTGAGCGACGGAAAACAGCCCTCAAACGCGCAAACTGGGGTTGTACGGTCCGCCTCGTCCATGACGGCTACACGACGAACACTTCCGAGCGCACAGATTGTTATGTCAAAGGAACAGGTATGAACTCAGGAGCACGCTCATGTGAAGAATACATAACGATGGCTTCACAGATGAAAGGGACTGTTGATGGCTTTAGACTTATCTTGATTGGAGACCTGCACGAACAGCCTATGCTCCAATTCAACGTGAAGCCCTTCATTTTGAAGGCTAATGATTGGTCATCTACGGTGAGCCTTTCATGGTAGGATCAAACTCGTGAGACTGATATGAGAGATTCAGCTCCAAGCGTCAGCCATGCTAGAGACGCAGATCAATTATTGGAATCTCACGAATTCACATTGGGAACCTTGTACGCTTTTTTATCTCCAGTTTATCAAGCAGCTGAACCTCTGTCCGCAGTGATCGACCCTTGGAAGTTTTCGCTATTGGTAATTCTAGTCAATTGACTACTTGGACAGTTTTCACTGATAGCGGTCGTAACAGCTAAACAAGGACCATGCACAAAGTGCTCTCAAGGTTTCTTTGGCCGCTCGTGATCGCTTGGATCTTAATCTCAGCACTACATTCGCCGAGCTTGCAATAACTTCTCTTAACATGTTGGGACGAGAAAGAGAACTGGATTTACAAAAGGACCGCGGGAGCTACGCTCCATATCGCATTCGGAATCGCACGGGATCTCCTCTTTTCGTTTGGTCAGATAGCGATACTGGTAGCGGGGTGCAGGAGAACAATTCGGTCAAACTAGTTCAGGATCAGATCATCGACTGGCGGTTCGATGACTGGAAGAAAACGCGCGAAGTAGGTACAGCCTTGCATTTTCCAGCAGTTCGCTAACCAAATTTTAGCATGGTGCAGCGTCTGAACAACATAATATCGGGATTCAAATAGTTGGGAAACCTTGGGACGCCGTTCGAGGCATCCCGGTCGACAGGGAAGGAGAATTCACCTTTTCGCTGCGCCCCCGGACGGAGAAATATGCTGATCGTCTGCTTTGCGCCGTCACTGTGGAAGACAATGTCAAAATAGTGACTCTGCGCTCGACTTACCTGGTGCAGAACCTCACATTCTACCCGTTGGAACTCATGCTGGTGGACCACACGGGACATCCAGTGTATTCCTTGGAAAAGATTGGTTAGTCATTGGTCAGTACTTTTCACTTGTCGTACTCACGACCGTGAAGCTCCCGGCCAAGACTATGCACTGCCCATCGAAGCTGTTACACAGAACAGAGTCAAGCTCCAGCCAGATCGTAAGCACAATACTTGCGACACATACTGATATCTGCTAAACATCATTGCAGAGGGGTTCGGCTATCGCTGGTGTTCTTCACTGCGATTCGAAGACCTAGTTAGCAAGGGATCTCTCTCCCTCAGCTGTCCTCATAATGATCCACGGGAGGCACCCTTCCGTTTCCAGGCGTGTGTAGAAACGGACTCCAATGATCCTGCTTTACGGTGAGTTTAGTGTCGTGTTTCTTGACATCCTCTAACAGCCCCTTCAGGAAATCTCCTAAAATCAGACTCAAACTCCGTGCTCCGATCGAGTTGGAGAACTTGTTGCCCTATAATCTCCAGTACCGCATCTATGACAAAAACGCTGATCAGAATTGGAAGAGCTATCTGCGGAAGGGTGGCGTAATGCCAGTACACTCTGTGGAACTAGATCATTTGGTTCTATTAAATGTGGAGGTGCAAGATACAGGTGAACATGATGATTCTCTGTTAGCGCAGAACTAACAGTCCTGCAGTCTTCGGACCAAGCGACTTCGCCATCATCAATACAGACGGTCACTCTGACTTTGATATCGAATCACGGTTGTCACTTCGCGACCAAAGCAATCGCAAACTTCGCTTGAGTCTCAATTATATGTTTGTTTCTTCGGTATTTTATACGTTGTCATAATCTCACCAACGCCTCTACATCAAGCCGATATCCTGACTCCGGCAGAGCGTTCAAAGTCCAGATCTATTGTCCATACCTTATCGTGAACAAGTCGGGGATGCCTTTCGGTGTGAAGTCAGTTCGATCTAGTCGCGTTTCTCCCCCCCTGGACGTCGCTGGTGATAATCGACCAGGTAAAGAAGTCTCATAATATTATGGTGTCAGTTAATCATATATGTCATAAGACGTCCTTTCTACCCCCGCGCCATTCTGTAAGTCCTGTCGTCTTTCTATGGGCTAGCATACTGATAGCCACCGCAGTGCTATCTCATCCTAATGACAACGCTCACGCGTTTGTATTCAAGGTTGGGGAGTCGGGTTGGTCGAATGTATGGTGCCTTTCATTCTGCCCGAGTTCCTATGAATGCTGATATTCTCCTTGTGGTTCCAAGGTATTCGGCCTTGAGGCTCCAGCAGCTGATGCCGAAATGGTAATCCCATCGACGCAACAAAAGAACGAAGAATATCATTTTGGATTATCGTGGACAGAGGGACTGGGCAAATACAAACTTACAAAAGTTATCACGATTTCGCCGAGGTTTATCCTGAGGAACGACCTCGCCTGCCCCATCCAATTCCGTGAATACAAGGGGTTGCTGCGCGGTCGAGCCGTATTGGAAACAGGAGAACGTGTCCCGCTACAGATTTTGAAAGCTGGGGAAGAACAGCTTCTCACAATTGCGTACACTGGTCTCAACGCGCGATGGTATGTGGATAGGAAGAGGAAAAAATGCCATGATTGATCCAAAATCATTAGGTCACCTCCCGTCAGCGTTCACGACATCGGAAAGGTTCACCTCCGTGTGCCCAGAGCACCGGACGATGACCAAAACCAGGTGGATGTTATCACTGCGGACATAAACATCGATGGGTCCACCATCTTTGTCGCCTTCTCACAATCGGATGGATGGCCCTTTGAACTAGAAAATGATAGCGATTTTACTGTTTTTGTTTGCCAATGGGTAACTCGTTTCAAATATTTCCCTCCGCTATTTAACAACCATGTTTAGGACTCGGGTCGGAATGAAGCAGAAGCCACCAAGTCGACCATCCCGCGATACAAGCTCCCACCGCATTCAGTCACGCCGTATGCTTGGGATCAGCCTGCTGCGAGAGAGAAAAAGCTCATGTTCATGGTTAACAATACGCGTCGCGTGGTTGACATTATGGAAATTGGTGTTCTCGTTCCATTCAAATTCCATGTTCGTCCCAATTGGATTTTGTCTTCTTTTTGCTGAGTAGCATTCCAGGACGGACAGCGAGCACGCGCCCTATCGCTGGATGTACGAGCAGACCGCCAGAAACAAATATTGCGGATCACTCCCTATGTTGCTGAGCGTAGTCTTTACAAGCCCAAACACCGGACTATTGGTTCTCTGTCCCGATCTGACACCCTAGGAAGTGTCGAGGGCTTCGAGGCGGTTTCAGAGGATGTTGCACCTACTCTGAGGGTAGAGATCGACCTTGCAGGAATTGGAATATCCCTGGTCAATCGCAAGATGACTGAGGTGGTATACGCCTCGATAGAGTCCTTGCGTTTTGAGTACAACAATACCCCAGTCTCGCAAGCAATCACTCTATGCTGTGGATCTCTCCAGATCGACAACCAACTCCACGATGCATTGTATCCTGTCCTTCTCCAACCAAGCCCAGTCTTGAAGGAGGCAAGTGGAACTGCTGCCATTCCTCCGACGATACAAGCCTCTGTCGTTTGGCTTAAGGATCAAGGTGCGGAGGATATGATTATTTTATTTTATTTTCCTTTTTGTCTGATGGGCTTCGTAGAGCATGGTGTCCTCTTCGTCAAATACTGTTCGATTCTGTTGCAGGCCCTGATCATTGAAGCTGATGAAGATTTTCTCTTCGCGATCTATGATCTTACACAAATCAAAGGCGCTTCATGGGAAGAGAACGTAGAAGAGTAAGTTGATAACATAACGGTCGGATCATCGCTCATCGACATCTGTCACACAGTGCCCTTATACAGCATCCGGAGACAATACCTGATCCACAACCTATCGCTCCCGGACAAGATATTTACTTTGAAGTCCTCCAATTGCAACCCATTCAGTTAACTCTATCTTTCATGCGAACCGAAAGGGTTAGCAGTGAAGAGAAGTAAGTTATTGTTGTTTTACACTGCTGTTCAATCTTTTCATGTCGACCAAGGTTGAGCATTCGGAACCCCCTGGCGGTGGTTGTCAACGCGCTAACCATGACACTCGGGAATGTCAACGATGCACCCCTTGAGCTCAACGCTCTCGCCATCACAGATATGCGGTTGACAGTGCCTGAACTGCAAAGTCGTATCACGTACCACTATCGTCAAGATGTCTTGCGACAACTGTACCGCATTCTCGGTTCTGCTGATTTCATTGGGAATCCAGTGGGCCTCTTCACGAACGTGAGCTCTGGGGTAGCAGACATCTTTTATGCACCATATCATGGCGTTGTCATGCACGGAAACAAGGAGCTAGGTATCGGAATTGCAAAGGTTGTTGACTGTCCTCCCGTTCACCAACGGTAGTTCTTATCCAAAGTCCAGGGCGCTGCTAGTTTTGTCAAGAAGACGGTGTTTGGTCTCTCGGACAGTGTTACCAAGTTTACAAGTAGCTTGGGCAAAGGTCGGTCGATTTGCTTCCGTTCGAGGAATATTTCTAACACATTCCAGGCTTATCCGCTGCAACGTTCGACGAGGAATATCAGGCGCAACGTAGGCTGTCGCAGCGTCGCAATCGACCTCGTCATGCAATGTAAGAAGTAATTCTTCCCCCTTGTCTTGCTCCATATTCACATGCGTTGTTAGTTATGGTGTGGCTGCAGGCAGTGAAGCGCTCGCGACCAGCGTTGTCAGTGCAGTGGAGGGCATCGTGGTAAGCAAAACAGACAATTTCATCGGCGTGACTTCTGATCAAGTGTGTTAGACGAAGCCCATTCAGGGAGCAGAGACAGAAGGTGCCATCGGATTTTTCAAAGGGATAGGCAAGGGCTTGGTTGGGTATGTACAGTATACTTGCCGCTCGAGGTACCTCGACAACTGAAATTATGCGCGATCCCTAGTGCTCTGACCAAACCTGCGGTTGGGGTGTTCGACCTCGCGTCCAACGTCTCTGAAGGTAAACTAGTTGCACTTTTTACTATCGTCGTCGATCGTTGACGCCCCGTCAGGAATAAGGAACACCACGACTGTTTTCGATAAGCCAGAGAGAGACCGCGTTCGTCCGGTGAGTCGCTGGCTACGATTGAACAAGACGTCAGTGCAAGGTTTTGATCTTTGTTTGAATTATTCTAGCCAAGGCACGTCCCTCCGGATGGAGTGTTAGTGGTACGTGTGATGACACCATCTCTTCTGGATTTGACGTTGAAGTCGTGAATGAATTGCTAGCCATTTTCGACCCGCGAGGCGCTCGGCCAGTATTGGATGAGAGACCTGGAGCAAGGCGCTTACAGAAACGAATGCTACGTCGCTCACGTCGGTAAGCGTCGAATCGATCATGTGCTGTGGACATTGAATAACAGACAATGCAGGGACTGACAACGTTGTCTTGTTGACGAGCGCACGGGTGATCTCGTTCTGGTCCAAGAGGTTGCGGCTCGAGTGGGATCTGCCTCTGACGATGGTACAAGGTGTCACCACTGAAGACACTGGTATCCGATTCTCTCATAAATCGGGCAAGGACCACGACAAGTTTGTACTGATACCTGACAAGAACGCACAAATGTGGTTCTTTGGACAAATCGCTACTGTAGTCAAAGCATTCAATAATAGGCGCAGAATGGACTAGCTAGCATGGGAAACTAATAGTAGACAAGGGTTGAATAACTAGACAATGACTGTATCACGTAGCATTCCTGTAACTACGCCAAATGTAAATTGATGGTATATGCGTTGAATGTTTGAATGTTTGAACATGCGAGATGAACCTATGAACAAATACGAATGAAATAGAAATGTGCGAAAGGAGCGTGTAGAAGACAGGACTGGAATGTGGTCAGTGCTTTCCAGTGTCGACAATGATAGTGATATCTGTGAGAAGAGGGGTATATGTCTTTGAAAAAAGTCCCCTATCGCGAACGAACTGCCAAACGCCCGTTGGATGCAACAGAGACGTCAGACGGAGTAGGGGAGGTATGTTGTTGCACCGCGGTTGCGATGCTAGAAAGTCGGGTCCTCACGGGCAAGTCCGTGAATTCTGTCACATGTCTCTTTTCCACGTCCGTCGATGTTCCCGAGTCATCCGAGTCTTGGTGCCTCGCCTTCTTGCTCTCAAAGCTGCCGTAGCTGTCACGAGGGCTTGCGGAGTAGGCACTTTGGAACTCGGTGTCAGACTCATCGGTAGTGGTTATGGCCGGTGTCAAGGCAGGAGTCGTCGGCGCAGTAGTCGGCGCCTCAGGAGAAAGCGCCGTCAACGAAGCTCCGGAGGCAACTTTTCGGAGCGAGGGTCGCACCAATGTACCCGACGTCACCGCAGTGGGTGTCGGAAGATCAGTACCTTCTGCCTCGGAATCCAGTTGTCCTGGCATCCTATCCTCTCGTTCCGAGCCATATTTTGGAGTGGAGGAATGTCGAGGCGTATCTGAAGCGGCAGTATCAAGCGAACGCCGTGTGATTGTACCTGTGCCAGTCCGATTCGTAGATCCTGTATCACTACGTTCCCTGCGCCTCGCCTTGATGGGAGGGTTGTTGATGAGTTTGGTACCCCGTGGATGGCGCGGGCGGACGGCCACAGCAGCATCCGAGCTCTCTTCGGTACGTTCGTCGGTAGCATAGTCCGACCCAGTACGCCTGTGTCCTGCAGACCTTCTCTTCCACTCTTGAACGTTCTCAGACGCCATAGCCGTTTCCAGCTGACAGAGAGAGCAAGTCAGCAAACGGGCAGAATCAATAGTGGACGCGTCCACCCACTTTCTGCTGAATCTGCAAAACCTTTTGTGCAATCTTGTCGCTGCGCTCGCTGATGCCTTCATCGACGGCCATCATACCATCCTGTACGATCTCCGTCACAGAGAATCTCTTCTTTTTCTTCGACGGCGATGCTGGAGGCTCTTCCTCCTCTGCGATGGTGTCTGCCTCCTTCTCGGACTTGTTAGCAACCAACGTATCGTCCATTCCGTTTTCGTATGCCTCGGCGAGGGTCGACTCCGTGCTGACACTGCGCAGTCGGGTTCCGTTGGATTCCTGCGATCCACTCTTCAAGGCATCGCTTGTCCTCCTCGAACGCGTTCCACTGGCAGACCGTGCAGAGGCAGACATACGCGAACCGGGGCGGGAGAGCTCTCCGCCGTAGTCGGATTCGTCCACGTCCACGTCCACGTCCACGTCAACAGCCATTGATGCAAGCGCACGCTCGATCTGTGCTTCTACTTCAGCGACCATCTCTGCACGCTCCTCTTCCATGCGTTCCATTGTCTCCCGCATCCGCTCCAATTCGGTCAGTGCATCCTTGTGTGCTCGTTCGGTATCGCCAAGGCCTGAAGAGGACACTCTTCGATTAATGGTTCTCCCAACGAATCAATTTACTCACGGGACTGCAGCTTGGCCTTCTCCGCGGCCGTCAGGGTGACAAGTCCGCTTAGCCTCTTGGTCTCCCGCTGTTCCTTGCCAATCTTGCCTCTCAACTGGTCTGCCTCCATGCTCAATTTCTCGGCGTACTGTTCAAATGTCACAAATTTGTCCCTCCACAAGTCGGCCTCGGTCATGAGGAAGTTGAGACGGCGAGAGAGTCGACCAATTTTCGTCTCAAGGTCATCTCGTGCATCGACAAAAGCAGTAGCACGTTTACGGATGGAGAGTTGGATGTGTTGTTCAGCAACAGTCAACTGTGGCATACGACGAGCGGTACCGAACGAGTAGAGACGCTTGAAGAGGGAAGGTTTCCTAAACTATGGACGAGTCAGCGCCATGGTTCGGACACGTTCTCCGTCGACTGATTCACCTTGTCCTCGAGCACGGCATCAAACGCCTGAATGATGCGCGTAGAATGCCACCATTCTGGAGGCTTGATAGTATCGGCAACTGCAGCCATCTCCCCACCCCTCTTTGCCTGTACTTTGCATACTGGGCGGAATCGACCGGCGGGAAAAGCTTCCTTGAATTCGCTATTATTGAGGGCGACAATGTATCAGGCACGGGGGAATGGAAATTGCCAAAAAAGGACATACGAGGGTACGCTATGATCCGGGTGGTAGTGCGGTTCAAAGGCGGAAAGCAATCGCTGTCTATACTTCTCTCGCTGCTGCTTCGTGGAGACAATGCCAGGTGGTGGTGAGGGACAACTTAGATAATTGATGTCCCTATGCAGGGGTGACCCGGGTGTGTGAAGACGTTGAACAAACCAGTAGAGTGGAGTGTGACTTACAAGTCAATGACACAAATTTCGGGCGCGGGCCGCACGCTGTACCTTGCCTCTGTTGCTAGTCCCAATATCCAGGGACCAGGATCGTCGATGTAGATCTTGGCGTCACGTGCATGGACGGCAGGCAGGGCAATGCCGTTCCAGCCACGCAACTCGACGAGATATTTGATGGTAGACACGGCAATCTGTGGCGAAAACAGGGACAAGGTTACAAGTGGAGCGGAAGGAAAAAAAGATTACTCACGCCGAGCATTGCAGGGTATCGAGAGAAGAACAAAACGCGACCTGTGGGAGCCAACGCAATCTTGGGTAGAGTGAGTTCAGGGTGAATGCAAGCGCCGAAAGGAAGACTTTAGACTATACACACCTCACAAATGGTCAACACGTTGTCGATGTTCAAGCACTTGAACAACGGCCACATGGTAAAGTTGATATCGACCAAGCCCCTACCGAAATCGAGGCCGCCAGGGAACCTAGCAATAACCTCGAGACATGTATCCTCGGTATTGCTACTTCCGGATGCGGCGCTTAATGAACGTCCGGCGAGAGGGGTGAGGGAAGCATCGAGTTTGATGAGTTCGCCCGCGCGTGGGGCGGGATGTGCGAGGATTTTCGAGATTTGAAGAGTATGAGACTGAACGTCCTTTGAGAAGCGGGCCCAAGAGAGAGTGAGGTAGTCCCTCATGAGATCGTAGATGGGATGGCGAGACACGAGCGCTGTGTTAAGCAAGATGAGATACGGGTCGATGACGGTAGAGGATACACTCACACAACGCATACGGTAACCAAAACACGGTGTCGCCCGGGAGGAAAAGGGTGCTCTCGCCAGGGCCGTGACCACCGACGGTGCTCGCGACGTCAAAGTCGCTCTCGCTAATGGCGCCTGCGTCAGTCTCGGCTCCCTCGCCGTCGGTCTCGCCATCTGTGCCAGGCCAGGGACCACGAGGGCCGCGCTTTCCAACACGTCGGCCGGGGTCACCTGGAGAGTTGCTTGTAGAACCATGACCGACGGAGGAACGCAAGACCTTGAGACGGGAAGCAACCAAAGATTGGGCGCTCTCCTTTCTGGCACGGCCGGCTTCGAGGGTTCTTCGGATTGCAGCGCTTCTCTCAGCATCTGCGTGGCTCCAGACGGTCAAGCAGACGCCATGGTAGGTGACGGTGCCCGCACCGCCAATGGCGGAGACGGACTGCTTCTCGTACAAGGGAGAAGGGGGAGCAGAAGGAGGGGAAAGTACGGAGGGAGGACCGAGATAAGCAGAAGAAGGACGGACGTTTCCAAAAGGATCGTCGGAGTAAGGGTAGGTAAAAGTGGGGGCGGCGGAAGAGCGATCGGCGGTGAGGACGGAGGCTCTAAGCAAGCCAACGTCAGACTGGGCGGGTGCAAGGGGGGTAGAGGGAGCAGGGAGCGTGAAGGTGAAGGTATGTATAGTACTAGCTGGCTGCAGGGTGGACGCGATGATCTCAACCTCGCGTGTAAAAGAAAGCTAGAAAAAAAATCAACAAGAGGGGAGAGAAAGGGCAGCGAAGCCAACCTTGAGAGCCTTGGACAACATCTTGCCGACCTCGGCCTTGGAGAGGGCGCCGGCGCCCTTGTGGACTTCAGCGGGGTCGCCCTTTGCATTCTTTTTCTTCTTCTTTCCGCCGCCGGCCCCGGGGGATACGGTGCTGCCGAGGACCTCTGGACGCCACCAGCGGGCGACGGCGCCCTCGGAATGGTGGAGGCCGAGGACGGCGTCGGGATCGGTGAGGGTCCAAGTATGAGGACTTTTGGGAAGACCGGAGACGAGGTATAAGGAGGTGAGGGGGAGGGTGGGGATGTGCTGGGTGGGGGTATTGGGGGCAGAGCGGGTTGAGAGCATGGAGGTCCTGTTTGAAGCGGGGATGGGTTCCATGGACCTTCTACGTGAGACGGCGACTCCGCTGACGCCGAGGATGCGAGAGGCCTTGTCGATCTGGCCGTTGTGGTTGTCAGTGTGGTCGGGTTGTGGAGGAGACACTGTGATGTAGTCAAGCTCGTCTGCAAGGGCGGGTTCGTCGTGGTTTGAGACAGTGGAGTTTGGAAGGGAAGAAGAAGGAATTCTCAGCGCGGGAGAACTTTGAGAAAAAGACTGTTCAGAGACTCTGCTTTTGAGCATTTTTCTGTCGCTGACGGCGCGTGTGCCTGTCAACGCGCGCGTCGACGGCGTCGGTGAAGCTGCGACGGGCACGTTCAATGTCATTGAGAAAGAAAAAAAAAAAAAAAGAGAAAAGTTGGTTGACAAGGAACGGGATTGATTTATACACGCGACGGTTAACGAGAGATTTAATTCAGTTCAGTTCAGTTCAAATCCTCCGCTCGTTATGAATCACCGACAGCGTCTGTTGCCCGATCCAAGTGCGGCCAGGCTCGACCTTTAAAAATCCCCTCACATGGCCTGGCTCAACGCACACGTATCTCTCCCTGCTCATCGTCAACCTCGCGCTCACCAACAGTTTGTGTACGTACCATCCGCCGTTCTCCATATCCCCCATCTTGCTTCCCGCGGCTTCCTGCGGGTTCCACACCACGACGTCCTTGAGCCCCGTCACTTTGATTTCGACACCCCCGCCCGGCCACGTCACCTCATATTTCTGCCCTGCGTCTTCGTAGACAGAGTCAGTATACTTGCGCACGTCCACCCCAGCCCGCGTCTCCGTCTTGACCTCGTTTCGTCCCTCCTCAGTCGCCTCCGTCTTGTCGTAGTATGTCTTGTTCTGCAGCGGAAACACAAGTACCTTGTCCGCCGGTGCACGAATGTAGTTGTGGAACAGTGCCTGAAACTCTAGATTATGGGGCGGATACGCGCTCGACGTCGATGTGTTCGTCACATGGAGATCCGTGCTCAGTTCGTACTCCGCCAGCGTCACCACGTACGCAAGATGGAGCGATCGATCGTACAGCGCCTTGATGTCTGGCGTTGGATCCAATGCTACAACGCGCTGAGCATGCACACGGACGGATCAACGTGGATCGCTCACTAAGTCGGACAGATACACCCGACTCGTCGTCCGTGACAACCCTGTCAAACGTCCACACCGTGTTTCTCGCGAATCCGTGCTGGCCCAGCCGCGCATGCTCTGCGTGGCTTGGGGGTCCAAAGCACGGGAACACCACAGGAATGCCCCCGCGGACCGCCTTGGACCCGTCGAGTGCCGCCTTTGACGACACGAACAACCGCTCGACAGGGTCGGTGTCCCTAAGCGAGCCTGCCTTCCAAGACGTGACCGTGGCCCCATAAAGGAGGATTTCGGCTGATGCGCCCTGGAAACGCGAGTGAGAGACGTCCCAAGTATTCCTCCAGACCGACGTGCCTTTGGATGGCTGAGGATGAGACGGCCTTGATCGTGTTGCACGGGCATTGTATGTACTTGGATGAGAGCTGTGGCTGAGGGTTTCTTACTATGTGTGGTGGCGGTCCACCAGTGCCTCTTGGCTTGTACGTAGACAACAACGAACTAGACAAACACCCTACTGGACTCTATCCACGATGGACTCGTCCTTCAACTTGGAAGACGTCAGATCATTCTCTCCGTGCATACTATCGCTCAACTCACAGATATTTTCTTCCTCCAGATCGCTCCGATTGCCGTCCTAATGGACGAGCTTCGCTCAGAAGACGTCCAGCTCAGACTCAACGCCATCCATAGCATAGCTACCATAGCCCTTGCCCTCGGCCACGATCGCGCCAGGGACGAGCTCGTTCCTTTCCTTCAGGACTCGGTCGACGACGAGGATGAGGTCTTGTTGGCTTTGGCAGAAGAACTTGGTCGAAATTTCGAAGAATACATCGGTGGACCCCAGTATGCTCACGTCTTGCTCGGTCCTTTAGAGAATCTCTCCGCTGTAGAGGAAACATTGGTCAGAGACAAGGCATGTTCCCCCATTCACTCCGTCAATCTACCTTCCTCTTATTCGCTTGTCCTAAGGCTGCCGAATCCATCTCGAAAATAGCCACTGTTCTCTCCACCCCTCAGATAGAAGAGTATTACATTCCCCTCTTAAAGCGCTTGTCCCAGGGCGAATGGTTCACCTCCCGAACTTCCTCCGCCGCACTTTATTCCCCAGTCTACTCCAAAGTATCGCCCATCATCCAGGACGAGTTGAGAAAAGCCTTCGCGGTCCTTGGTGCAGATGACACTCCCATGGTGCGACGCGCTGCTGCGCGGTGGCTTGGCGTGCGTTTTGGATTCTTGATGCCTCCCCCACCCGCTCACATTTATCTAGCCTCTGGTCAAAAACTTCCCCAAGCAACAAGTACTCGCAGATGGCCTACCAATTTATCGCAGACTTCAGTCAGACGATCAGGATTCCGTACGCCTGTTGACGGTCGAGGATCTGATCATCATCGCTCAGCAACTTACCCCACCCGAAGTCAAGGAACAGCTCCTGAAGCAAATAAGACATAGCGTGGCCGATAAGAGCTGGAGAGTACGGTACATGGCCGCCACTCATTTTAATGAGGTGTGTGTCACGATCGATTCGCTCTGGCGACCACGAATAATGATCCACCGTCTTTTAGCTGGCAGAGGCAGTTGGCTCAGAGTTGGTCAGAGAGGAACTGATCGGGCAGTATGTTCAACTCTTGAAAGACAACGAAGCAGAAGTGCGGACCGCAGCTGCTGGCCAGATCCCGGGTACTGTCCACCCTCGCATTTTCATGCACTACTCATCAGTGTTGAATTCCGTCGATTTCCAGGGTTTTCTAAACTTCTCGAAAGAGATGTCATTTTGACGCGCATCGTACCCTGCGTTCGTGACTTGTCCCACGATACATCGCAACATGTCAGAGCTGCTCTCGCGAA
The DNA here is from genome assembly GCA_038092235.1 of Leccinum boreale. Classification (NCBI taxonomy): domain Eukaryota; kingdom Fungi; phylum Basidiomycota; class Agaricomycetes; order Boletales; family Boletaceae; genus Leccinum; species Leccinum boreale. The sequence continues at coordinate 32,588 of JBBPPX010000058.1, forward strand.
TCAGATTAGTGGGCTGGCTCCACTTCTCGGTCGTGAAGCAACGGTTGAACATTTGCTTCCCTTGTTCCTTCATCTGTTGAAGGATGAGTTCCCCGAGGTTCGCCTGAATGTTATCAGCAAACTTGAAACAGTCAACGGTGGTACGAAGAGCCATGACAACATGTGGACGTTCCTGTCTGATTCAGATTTCTTCCAGTGATTGACATCGAGCTCCTGTCCGAAAGCCTTTTGCCTGCCATCATCGAACTGGCAGAGGACAAATCGTGGCGCGTCCGGCAAGCGATCATCGAGTACGTTCCGCTTCTCGCAACGCAGTTGGGCAAACCATTTTTCGACGACCAACTCGGGAACTTGTGTATGTCCTGGCTGGGAGACACCGTGTTTAGCATACGCGAAGCCGCTACTACAAACCTCAAGAAGCTAACCGAAGTCTTTGGTGTCGAATGGGCAAAGGTTGCCATCGTTCCCAAGGTCGTTGGCATGGGTCAGCATCCCAACTACCTGTATCGGATGACTACTGTGCAAGCTATCACGGTTTGTCCACCACCGCTGGAATTCCAAACCTTTGTTGATCACGATCCTCCAGACCATTTCACCTTCCTTGAATTTGCACATCATTCAATCAGAGATCATTGCTCCCCTACTACAACTCGCTATTGACCCCATTCCCAACATACGATTCAACGTTGCCAAGGCTTTGGAGGTTTTGGCGACATCATTTAGCGACGCTCCGGAAGGCAAAGAATTTGTGAAGCAGAAGATCATTCCTGTCCTGGAGCAACAGAAGAACGACGCGGATGCTGATGTCCGGTACTTCTCTATGCGTGCACTGCAAAAGGCGATGTCAGTGCTAGAAAATTCTGGTAGGCAGGATCCTCGTCTCTGAATAAAGCAACATTGTTCACCTGCCTGCGCAGGATAGAGTGGAAATAATCAGTGAATAAAGAATAATACCCAATCACTCGTCCTATCCAGTTCGTTGGGCAATCAGACAAAGAGTAAAGAGTATTGTACCTCCCCTGCAATCTAACGAATTTCGCTCGCGTGTCTGTCAAAGCTGGCGCTTGAGTGTGGTGTCCACAATGATGCGGCGTGTTTTTACATAATAAGCGACAGCACAATGATGAACCCACTGAGTGGAAACTTGTGTTCTCCACAGATCCACAAAACCCAATAAAAATGTAAAAGGCGTAAGTCCCCTGCTCTTCTCACCGTCTTCTCCTTCTCCCACTTTCTTTCCGATGCTTCCCTCCATGGGCTGTGCCTTCTTAACGTCTCCGATGCGAACGCTCTCTCTTACATTGCTACTCATCTGGGTGGCCATTTCATTCCCTTTTGTGAACGGGACATTAATGAGCGATGCTGGAAATTGCTCCTCAAATGAATTTTGGTATGAACCAATTCAAGCTTGCATACCTCTCGGCGAACATCTGGTCCAGAGCGTTCCACCGTAAGTCGTCTGCATCATCTCGTTGAGCGGACAGAACGAGTGTGGTTAATAAATCACAACTAGTTTCGGAATCGCGTGCCCTCAAAATGGAAACTGGTATTGGTCGAACCGTACGGGATTTTGCTTACAAGTAAAATGCATGTGTCGTGCTTACCACCCCGTGCACACACAGAACTGGCCGTCTGCCTGCCTGCAAGTCCAGAGTCAGACGTTTCATCTTCGGGCTCTTTGTCGTGTCCTGCCCAACATACATGGGATGCTGCGGCAAGCAAGTGCATCCAAACCGGACACGCACGACGATCGTCCTCCTGTGGTTCAACGGAGTTTTGGTAAGTGGAAACGATCCATGAACTGGTCAGCGGATGAGTCTCAACCAGTTCACATCAGGTTTTCTGAGAAAGCGACTTGCCTTCCCCGCCGCAACTCCGTTCCTTCCAGTGCGCGCTGTCCAAAGGGATGGTACTGGAGTGCCCAGCTGAACAGCTGTGCTCCCGCGTATCCCAGCGCGATCTGGTCACTGGCATGCGCAAAGGGTACTGTCTGGTCACCCTCGACCTTGACTTGTCAAAACGTTGCTTCGCCATCACGACGTGCCTTGCCTGGCACGCCTTCTCGACGTCCGTCACCGTCCATGTCCGCAAGGCAAAGCTCGCGTCGGCACGATCTCAAATCACGAGCTGTTGACCCCGGGCCAATGTGTCCACCAGGACTGGACGCATGCCCTATCTTGAAGGCTGGCGATTGGAACGCCTATGAATGCGTTGATTCGAAATACGATCTCGAACATTGTGGAGGTTGCTCGATGGACGGTCGGGGAGAAGACTGTACGAAGATCAAGGGGGTGTGGAACGTCGAATGCAGCCAAGCACGCTGTTTTGGTTCGTACATTTCAGCAGCGTCCGTGGCACGTACTGACAGTCGTTTAGTGTTGACATGTAGGGTGGGCTATATCCCAAGTGCGGATCAAAGGATCTGTGTCAAGCTGTAGCTCGTCTATTGTGTATCGTTTTTGAATCTATACAAGTTACTTTATCATCCCAAGACATACCGAGCGTCTCGTGATAGAACACGAATGCTGAAAGACCCGATGCTCTTCCCGCTACCAGCACCTGAACCTGCGTTGGGTCGATTCCCGCCATCCGGACCCTGACAACCGGTATGCTAGCAATATTGTCTGTCATGTCATTCGCTGCCAAGCTGGCTACATTTACCTCTCAATGTCTGATCCATGTGAGATGGAACAGCGACGACAGAGTATGTAATCTCGTCCACAGCGATCAGGTGACTTTACTCTTCCTCCACCCACTTGTCTGCAAGAAGTCCAAGTTTTGGGAGATGATATCGCGAAAGTCCGCCCCTCGATGCACCCAGGAAAGCCTGAGTCCTGTATCGCGTCGAAACCAAAAAAAAAAAAAAGTCATGAGCAAAACTCCCACCTCCATCCATTTCTGACCTTACGACATCGAAACCCCTGACACGCAAAGGAGCAAGGCAAGAAGGGAACAGAACCACGACGGAAGTCGCAGTATGGTAGCAAGAATGTGCGCGGCAAGTAGAGGAGTCGTCAGGAGCGCTGACTGGTATGCTGCATGCGGTCATAATTCAAAACGAATCGAACGATGACGACGGTGGCTAACCATGGAAACGAACGTAGTCATTGTGTGTTTCCGAGATGAGCAGGACAAAGGCTAAGGGGGAGACGTGAGCACGATCGAGAGTGGATAGTAGAGAGATTGTCGAACCTGATATCGGTCCAAGCAGATATGCGAATGCGGCCAGAAGGTCGACGCGGAAACCGTAAGAAGTTTCCCATTGGTTGTGCTGTGCACACTCGATGTCTGCACTCGGAGCGGGAACAGACATCACGGTGGATGTTGGTAAGCCTCCAGACTGATAAGAGGTTTGGCTGCCCGAAAACCAAACTCTCGAACTGGACATGGACTTGGGGGGGAGGCGAGAAGGATCATCTGGGGGAGGAGTCTGTGCGTGTATCTATCAGAAATCAATGCAAGAGGGAGGGAGCGTACATAGGGGGCAAACGAGCCGGCAAAGCTGGCTGAGGCCATTGTAATGCGCAGGAACCCCGGACATACTCAGGCGTTCCGACTTCCGAGTGGCCGGTGTGGCTGTGTCCGTGAAACGCCGGACGGACTCTGATTTTGCCACGGATTGAACTCTCGCTCACAGCACCCGCCAAGACATCGGGCAAGAAACCGTCGCAGAACGCCCATTGAACGCCCCAATCATGGTGAGTTTGTATCCTTGAACATCCTAAAGTCATCCTGCCAAATTTCATGGCAAATCACGCTTGGAGAGCGTTGGATGCACTTCCGATAGCCCCGATGTCCTTGGGTCTTCTGACATTTCGTCCAGGCAGATAACTCGGCACCCGTCACTCTGCGCACACGCAAATTCATAACCAACCGTCTTCTCTCTCGCCGCCAATTTGTCCTCGATGTCCTTCACCCGACCCGCCCTAACGTTTCCAAGTCCGACCTCCAGGAGAAGCTTGCTGCCCTATACAAGAGTGAGAAGGATCGTGTCGTCCTCTTCGGTTTCCGAACACACTTTGGTGGTGGAAGAAGCACAGGCTTTGCCCTCATCTACGACGACGAGTCCTCACAAAAAAAGTTTGAGCCCAAGCACCGCTTGATCAGGGTTTGTCCACCCTCTGGCAGCATCTCGTTTGCGTTCCTCATCCTGCCGTTTTAGAATGGTCTCATGACCAAGGTCGAGAAGCCTTCTCGCAAGCTACGGCACGAAAGGAAAAACCGCGCGAAAAAGGTGGGCCTTTTGCAGACTGCCCACTATTCTGAGCTTACAATGACGCGTCCTAGGTTACGGGAACCAAGAAGACCAAAGCCGCAGAACCCGCCAAGAAAAAGAAGTAGTGGCTTTGTGTCGATACTGGGCTTTCCACCTTCTTTCGTGCTCGATCGCTTGTCGTTCAGCTTTTGTAGTATCTGTGGGGGAGTTGTACATATGACATATGTCATTTTATCCTCTGCATACACTCATGGATCTATGCATATGCAAAACAGCGAAAAAAAACTCTCCTATTAGTGCACGAGATCTAAGTGTATTACAACATAGGTTGGATATGCTGGGTATCATGTGAGAATGACGGAACCTGTTTGCCAGGCAGATTGCCTAAAAGCCCAGTTTCTTGTGTATGATATCTGGATCTTCTTGGTACTCCTCTGCCGAAACCCACATCTGCAAAAGAAAAGAAAAAGGTAAACCTCGACGTTCAATACCAACGTGCAACTGTCAGACCTTCTTGAAAGTCCCCAGTCCTGCAAGTATAGATCCACCTATCCAAGTTGAATACTTCCTCTCCGGTGGTGCGTAAATTTTAATCTTGACGTCCTTGAGAGCCAACTTCTTGACTTCATTGAGGAGCCGATCACCAAAACCTGTGATAGACAGTACACAATTGAGTGAAGCCCATCCAGTTTAGTGGCTATCGCCAGCTTACCTTTACATAATGTGCTGCCCCCGCTTAGGACGATGTTCGAAAAGAGATTCTTGCGCAGATCCAGATCGACTCTATTGATGGAATCTACTACAACTTGGTGGACACCGGCATATTCCTGACCAATGAGCTCAGGGTTGAACAGGATCTCGGGTGCCCGGAATCGTTCAGAGCCAAGCTGAAACGTCTTTCAGCCCATGATTAGCCTACGTCGTGTCAGAGCTTACCTGAACCACGTTTCCATCGGGTAATCGGAACTCTTCCAACCGTCCAAGCGTGTCCTTCTCTTCCTTGGAGGGGTTCACTGCGATGTAACAGCACTTTTCTTTGATTATCCGCACAACTTCCCGCTCGGCGGTTGTATGTAGATGATGACCAGACTTTCTCAAAAGCAGCTGCAGGTGGTCGGTGACATCTCTGGGAGCTGGTTCAGACTTGTAGCTATGACAAGCTGAGCTGCACATACCTCCCGGCAATATCCACTCGACGGATCGCGTGAGGCATCGAGAAACCCTCGAATACGGGTACAGCATGAGTGACTCCATCGCCCGAGTCGAGTACGATGCCTGTTGTTCGTCCGGAAGAATAGCTTTATTCCCGGACAGTAAATAACGAGCAAAATCATTCGGAGACGAACTTACAGTGATAAAACAGCCTGTACCGAAAGGAATAGAGCAGGGACGTTGAATGTATCAAAGAAGATCTGTGCGGCAATGTCACGATTGCTTCGAGGATTCAGCGGAGCTTCTGTCAGAAGCACGGGGTGCTGCAAGGCAAGTGTTTGAGACGCGGAGCACGAGCTGCACTGGATTGTGTCTCACCTCTTCGCTGAGTGTGCCAAGTTCCTCGGCGTATATCCAGCTCCATATACGTTCCATGTCGTCCCAGTCGGTGACGATCCCATGCTCCATGGGATACTTGATTTTGAGAAGGCCACGAAACTCTTGGGCTCGGCGACCGATGAAGACGTCGCCTTCGAGTGCACCTGCCATGACGCGCACATGCTTCGGTCGCCCGACGCTGGAGTGGCACGGTATGATAGAGTGGGCCACGCAAAAACGGGCTGGTCACATACAATGATGAGAAGAAGCATTTTGGATGATCTTGACCAGCGAAGCCTGCCTTGATAGTGCCTGAACCCTGAGGAACGAGGTGAGCACACGAACCGCGACGGTCAGCAAGCGGAGCAGACATTGTCGATCACGACTGGTTGGTTGGTCAAGACATCTTCGTACTCTGCCATATCTCGAGTGTGTGGGGTTGGTTTCGCGTTTCACCAGGAGAACGAGCCTGCCAAGCGATGTTGTTGCGCGCGAAGTAGTTGTCCAAGATGATCGAGTAATGTACGGTACACGCCGCGGTGTTCAGCCACAACGTTGAACTTCAATGCGACCACGTAGCCATACCATTTTCATCTTTCTGCTCTCCTTCTTCGCACTACATGTCGTGCGTAACAAAGTCGTGTTCTAGTCTGCGGGCACTCAGATGTTCATTGCCAGATACCAGCTCTAGGCCTCATAACCAAATGGGAAGTCACCAACTACTGCAAATGTGAGTCCCTTGATTTTGCTGCTCTCAGCAGATGATCGAACAGGGAGTCTGCAGGCATCTGCTTCCAGTCAAATTATTCCATCCTGCATATGGACGCTCCAGACAACCCGTCGAAACCGTGTCTCTCCTGTACCAAACAATGGTGTCTGGACCAGCAGCTCCCCATCTGTGACGGGGCTTCTCTAGGCCACACGGATCCTGACACAGCGACAGGCATGGAAGGTGATGTCGAAGCAAGATGTTTCCGTCAGCCTCGATGTTTTGGCGTTTGTGACGATTGCTCATATATTATCTGACTTAGAGCGCGATTCACCCAGGGACCAGCTAGTCGTTACCCTGTTTCTTTTAACTGTTTTTGGCTTGCTACTGAGTTCCGGTATCAAGAACCGCATGCTCAAAGCAGGCATGGACCCCAATATATCGTGGCTAGTAGGCAGGCGGTGGTGGGAGGTGTGCTCATCTCCTCGTCTAGTCAAATTAAAATAAGTCACTCAAACTTTCTTAGGAGTGGATGCCTCATCGCCCCTCGGAAGAATATGGCCTTCGCGAACGCGGTGCTCGCCCTCCAGATGGTAGAGGGGAGTACAGTGAACTTTCGGGGACGCTACCTGCATAGATAGCGAGCTTGTGATGTACATCTAGTACTCAAGCACGGGACGCCGAGGGCCCAAGTGCAGTTGGTCCAGATCAACTTGGGAGGGCGGAAGTGTATTTAAAGTGTTTGTTTAACTCATCTGAGCGCGGTGAGGAATAAATGAGGTGCAAACGCGCGCAGCACTAAATAGTAAGTAAACGTGAGAGTCAGCACTGGTCCGTGGCGTCAGACTCTCATCATTGGCGGTGTACCACATATCCGAGCCCGGCTACTCACTCTGGACGCTTCCTGCACATGGGCTCGCTCTGTTCAAAGTCTAGCATTCATTCGGGCGGCCACCAAGTGCTTGGTGCGAGTGCCGCGTCGTCCTCGAACACGCGGAATACCGTCGATACTCGTGCCGCAGCTGCAGAAGCCGCCGAGAGGAGACTGAAATCGGTAAGCACAAAGTACTTTGGCTTGTCCTTCTGGAGAGGATTCACCAGGTCTGCCCGTCGACGCTAGGCACAAGCACGCGGGACTCATGTGTCGAATCCGAAGCGGGGTCGTCTCGCAGGCCAGCTGGAAGCATTGAAGGCAGCCAAACCTGTGCCTGCATCGAGGCAAGAAGAACAACAACTTGTGGTGAGTTTGAACCTGATTTGATTACTCCCCTGCCTCTTTCATCAATTTCACCGCAGTGGGACTGAAATTTGAATGCAATCTTTGTCGATGAAACCCCCAGCGGTGAGTTTGGCATGTGGGCCCCATTGAGTATATCAGAACACCATTCAGATATTCATCCCTGTCCACCAGGTTTTCTCGTGCTTTATCAAGAACACGATCGCCGTGGCCACCTTTCAATTTTCTATCGGAACCGGCACCATATCAGCAAGCACGAGTCCATTTCAGTCCAAGTAGGATTCATTGATTCGCCCCTCGGGGTTATCTCAGCTTCTCCTTTTCAGCAGAGCGGACCGCCGGTCACCGGCGAACCCCACGAGGCCCCAACACGTTTATTTAATGTTACCTTGGACATCGAATATGTACCATGTTTATTATTGCCGGTCCTGAGTTCCCATGATCGAGATTAGTGGTGGATATCTTGAGGGCGCATTGCAGAGCTGGGCTCTTGCAAGCTCCGTCTGATCGCTGACTTAGGGTGTGATGGAGAGATAATTCCGAGAGGCTCATTCAATCGACGTAGGTCAGATTGGCAAGGCGGCAATGTAGCCACGTGGCAGTGCCACTGGACCGTGTCTGTCATCACACAGTTCAATTTATTAACAGGAAATACGCTCGAACGCTTGATGGATGGCGTCGGATAGCATCCACTCGACGCGCACTCCTGCTCAGCCGGAAATAACCCCTCGATGGAGAAAACTCCTTTGGGAGAAATCACCCTTCCCTGACAATTTCATACCGCCAGATTCATTCTTATCGTCTTTGCGGCGAAACCGTCGGTGATTTTACTGAGAGTCACATGTCCGTCCATTGACCAAAAATTTCTCTCAGCTAATTTCACGCCATACACTTATTGGCCGCTAGTTTTCCTTTGTTGTGCAATCACACAACATCTTGGAACGGTCTTCATCTTCCTCGCGATCTTCGTCAGACTAAACGAACGCTCACTTGACGCGCGCGTGTTGCTCTGGGCCTCGGTGTCTTGTTCGGTCCTAGGATATGGTATATGGGAGATACTCCATAGTTCTAATCTGACTAATGTGCCTCCGAATCGTCCGTCATCTGGCACCGACTCTAGCCTTTCACTGAAGGCATCTTTCTCAGGTTCAAAGGCATTCAAGTCGTCACTGCTCGTCTTCCTTGCTCTCATGGGCTTGGCCCCCGTTCTGAGAACTCTTACGGCTGCTACTTCGTCGGACTCCATATGGGCGTTGTCGGCGTGTCTCTTTCTTCTGAACACACTCCTGGCAGATTATAGCTGCACGACGACCGGATCCTTTACCCAGGAAAGGTATGTTGTCAGCTCTTTATCGAAGCAATTTTGTCCTCACAGCCAACAGGCTAACGTCCGTCTTATCCATGAATGCGGCGATATCATCGTCCGTCGTTCTTGCCTCACGTTTACCTGACGACCTGTCAGTATTCTCACTCGTTCTCTTTGCTGTGCAAATATTTGCCCTGTTTCCGTTATTGCGTCATCGATTTTGGGTAAAACGTCTTCTCTTGTCCCTGCGAACGAGCCGGTAACGTTGCTCGGATTCACAGGGTATTTCGACAGCAGTGCAAGCTTTGGTGACGTTATCGATTACTGCACTGTCGCTTATCCTCGTCGCCCCTCTGTCGACTCCTGTAGCCACAATGATGACCAGCGTGTACTTCACCGTGACTTTTGTCGCTCCAGGAGTGCTCGTCTGGGCGCAAAAGTACAAAAAGCACGTTATCTCGCTCATCTTGTCTTCTCGTTATGCACCAAGTACTGACGATGGTCCCTCCGGTCCAGCGAAATCAGAGGGCCGTGGGATGTCGCCACCCCGAGACTAAACTGGATTTAACCATACGTAGGCGTGGTCAACGCACCGATGGGAGTGGGATCGTCACGACTTCCACCAATGGTCTGCTTCTGCATCAGGGCCACGCGACAAATTTCCGCTCAGATACCTTGTCCGCGGCCATGGATAGTATGCATCGCTTCCGAGGCTCAAACTAGCCCCGGGCGTATTTCCGACGGGTAAAGGGAATAGATAGATATTGTGCATAGCACGGATAAGTACATACATGATGGTGTATCGTGCGTTGAAGGTATCATATTACATGCAACACTATATGTGACAGATGATTAGAAAATAGACGAACATACTAAGTACTCCATGTTAGTAAAACAGTAGCTTTCAGTCTGTGTCCCGCCGAAGACTGAGAGAGATGCACAATATAATATGGCTCGCTGTCGTTGATTTTGTGTGTTGGTCCTGTCGTCCCGGTCAATCCATGTCAGGGTCATCATTATGCAAACGTGGTCGCTTGGAACCAGTGGCCACCCCCATACCAATTCCTCTTGCTTCTAGCACCTCCATCGCCACCTTTGCCGCGCCCTCCGAAGACTTCTTTGTGCGTGTCCGCGTTCTACGCAGCGCCCCAAATGCTTGTGCTTTGATCACCGCCAGGGTGCCGGAAATGGGTGGAGCACCAGGAGAGGGCGATCGCGACTCCCTCTCAAGACCGCGGCGTGGTCGCACCTTAGGAAGCTGAGAGTAGGAGTTGGACTCCCCCTCGCTGCTTCCTCGTTCATTCTGGGAACCAGTATCGCTACCAGAAAAGTGGGGTATGGCGGGCAATAACGGGCGTTCGGGACCAGAGTTGGTTCGCCGAGGACCGATCCTGTATCTTACGCCGTCACTGCCAGCGTTGGGTATCGAAATATCGGCCGTTCCACCGTGAAGGGTGACTTCAGGGCCGTGAGTGCTCGAATGCCTGCGATAGTCGAAGTCTGATCTTTCCTGACCGACTGAGGGTTCCGAGGGGAAGGCAAACTGAAACGGTGACGTCAAGGACGTGGTGGATGAAGAAGAAGGTGGTGTCGACGTCGTGGGTGATATCGAGCGACTGCCCGGGAAAATGTAAGGGGTTGTTTCCAAGTGATTCAATGGGGTTTTCTGGTCCTCTGCGAAGGAGCGATTCACATACATATCAGGTGATGTCAACGTGGGCGACCCTAGTAAATGAGGTCAGGGATGATAAGATTGTCCGTGGAATGAAATTTACCGCTGGAGGAGGATGTTTGCGGAATGTTCTGAGCCCACGCTGTATCACGGTTCATGGCCGGAACAGGATAAGGATACTGGCTAAACTTTGAAGCGCGATTAGCTCCTAGCTGCGGGGTAGACCCGGCAGAGGGGAGATGATCGGTATCGACGCCAGCGTATGACATGGATGGAGACTGGGCTGGATAAGCGTGATTCGGAGGTCCGTAAGCGCCATTGCAGAGAGAGGCAGCGTCATCACTCGTCTGAAAGCCCACGGGGTCGTCACTATAGTGACTGCTGTGGGAGTTGGGGAGACGATTAGGGATGATATTAGACGAGGCGTGCGCGGAAAAGGAGGAGGGGAGGGGAGGCAAGTCATCGGACTCGGGCGCCTGTCCCGTCTTGCGTGCTTGCCAGAGAGCTCTCCAGAACTTTTCACGTTCGCGCAACTCGTGCTTGAGACGGGCGTTATCTTGCTTGAGCTCGCCAGCTTCCTGGCGAGCCTCGCGACAAGAGTCCTGGAGCTGGAGGACGACGGACTCGAGGGATGTGACTAGGAGGGATGAGATGATGAGCGCGGAGGTGGAGAGAGGGGGAAACCGACCTGTTTCCTCGAGAGTGGCGATATAGTTAGCGCGCCTTGATTGGGAGACACGATCAGAGGACAGGGAAGGGGAGAGCGGGGACGAGATCACCTCTGGCGAAATGCGGCTTGTGCATCGGCGTTTTTCTTCTTACGGAGGGCGATATCGGACATGTGTGCTAGAGGGTCGTCGATGTCTAGCTTGAAGTCAGACTGGTCGTCAGGGGGGGAATCGAGCTTTTTCGGCATACGGTAAAGGAGGGGAGGATTCTGAGCGATGAGCTGAAGCGGCGGAGGAGGTTTAAAATGGCATGGAAAAAAAGAATTCGAATCAAGGGCACGAGGAGAGGGCCGCGGTTTGATCGAGTTAAGCGAGCGTATTTACAATCCAGTCCTCCATCGTGGTTGCCTCTCGGGACCAACGAACAAATAAAATTTATAAAAAAAAAAAGGAATCGGGATTAATGATCAGTGGAGCCCCCTCTGCGGTGCGTTCTTCTCTCTGCGCGTGTCCGTGATCAGTGTGATGCGGCGGCCAAGTTGTCAATGCATGGATCTGCATTCATTCCCGACAGTCCCCTGCTCACAGCTTCCAGGAACCCTGCCCCGATAGAATCTCGCCCGCTGATTGCGATCACTAAGCCTGTTGTCCCGTCAACCTATCCTGACCCTGTCACAGCGGCGGTTGCTTCACCTGCCACTCGTCTTCTGCTGTTCTAATATTCTGTTCTGTTCTGTTCACACCACAATGTCCGGACGCGCTCGCGCCAACCCCCAAAATGGCACCTCTCCTCGTTTCCCCGTAAATCATCAACAAAATGATTCAATTCTGTAACATGCACAACGAGTCACGATGACTCAGGCCCGAAATCACACACACCTCTTCCGTTATGGTCAAGCCCCGACCACCTCCATAGTATCCCCTTCCTCCTCTCCCTCTCCCTCTCCCTCTACATCCTCCCCTTCCATATCCAGTACCTCCATCGTCGTTCCCTCACCATACAATACGCAAACAACTCTGCGTCCGACTCTTCCGTTCACCGCCAGTGACACCGATCCGTCCTTGAACCCACTCAGTCGGCGGCTTTTTGTGATCGGAATCGGATTGCACGGAAGCTTGGGTCACATGCCGTCAAGCCCCAACAGAAACATGGCCACAACACGAGACTTACATGCCCCTCCTTCCATCTCTGCAGCACGCTTGCCATCATATCTGCTCGCGCGGGGCCGCTTACGTATCTTGCCGATTGGAGTGTGTGGTAACCTAGTGTGGTGTACTTTACCGTAGCGACGAGTATCGCGCCTTGGACGCATCCTTGGGTCAATACACCCGCTTGGATACAGTCGGAACGTGTTTGCCTTACCCCCGGTATCTTTCGCTCGGTAGACGAGGATCAGAGTTTCCTCGTCAAAAAACTCAATATCCAATATTTCAATCTCGGCTCTGACTTCCCCTCCGAACCCATGCGCGGAGCATCCTAAAAGAGCGACTTGAACCTCATCGTGGACCCCCGCCGCGTATCGACCGTACCGCATTCGGCTCACACACACTTTTTTTGTATATATTCAGTTCACAAAGGCTATGAAACTAAGTTACTCACAAAGCGCTTGTCCCTCCCACGTCACATAGATCGCAAGATACTGCAGGTGGTGATCTGGCTATAAAGACCGAACATTCAATAATCGCCCCACCGCGAAGCGCATGCTGTTTACCTCGTTTTGATTGCCAACCACTCTCTGACGCAGAAAATGACAAGCACTTTTAATGGGAACCGAGCTTGCGTGTGGCCCAGTGGCTCCACCATCTACCGACACAATAGCGGATCGAGCAGCAGCTTGAGAAGCTTCTGCAAAGACCCGCTGACACCGGGAAGCTACTTCCTGTATGAGCGCTTCCAGATTCTTGTCCAGATGTGAAAAATCTTTTGGCGCAGCTTTCTGAAATAATCAATCGACCTCATGTAAAGTTCATAAATACCCACTTTAAAAGAAAACCTACTGGTTGCCACGATGTTTGTGATGGGTCTTGCAATGCGGCACGGGCCAATTGTAACACCTCGTCAAGTGCCTTACCGGAAGCTCCAAAGTATGACAGATCACCCGGATTGAATTGAGGTATTGACCCCGTAAACCACTCGTCAACCTTGCTCGCTAGGAGCCCGGATATTAAGTAGCCGTTGACTTCGAGGATGTCGTGATCTGGATTAGTGTGTGACTCCGCGCTCGGATTCGCGACAACGGTCTCTGAACAGGTCTTAGACAGGAGGTCGACCGGAAAATGAACAAACGTGTAATACAGACCGTGCCGGATGAAAGACAGGAACTGCTTAAAGGCGCCAAGTTCCCTCCTCGCTTCAACAGCCAGCCATGAGGAGATGAATATCCCACGTTCTATCATCCTCAGGCAAGATTCCACATAATCCGTACTCAAGCCAAACAATACAAACTGTGACCTTATTTGGAATTGAAATCCACTAGGTCACCATTAATTCGAGGGTACTCACATGTGCGACCACCCGAGAATTTCATCCAGTATGATGTGAAGTCTTTGGAAAGCAGGTATGATGCGCGTAGTCACGTAATCGCGTATCCTTGTTAGTGATTCAGTCACCGAAGAGTCCCATTTCTGAAGAGCCTTCGAACAGTGTGGAATTAGAAACTAATAGTTAACAGAAACCTACCCGTTCGCTATTTTGTTCACTACTTGTAATGAAATCCATTAGTCCTTCTGACCCAGACCCTGTCACAAGCAAGGCGGTGAGGTCTAGGATGACGTTGGGATTTGGATCTGGGCAGACACGAATGTGACACTGAAGGACACAAAACAAGAACACTCACTTACCTCCGTACTGCTCCCCGAGTCTTCTTTCCAGAGCTTGTACCCACTTAATACCGTTATCCCTGGCTCCTGTGAACGATTCCGATCCAAACCAACTTTCTCGAACCTCATTGATGACGCGCATCATGTACCATGTCAATTCGCGGGCCGCAGATGAAAGTCGCGCAAAATCGCGAACTTTCGGTGTTGCAAGAAGTGGGATATCGATCACGAGAGGTTGCATTCCCGTTGATAGGGGGTCAGAATTAAGAGACTGCGAGTGAAGGAAGATCAGTGGTTCATAGGGGTGTTTGAACAAAGTAACGGATGGCAATCCTTCGGGTGGAGACACAGATCCCAGGAAATAGCTTCCATCTAAGAAACAATGAAGAACACCCCGCTCGTCGACCAGTGTGAGTAAGCTGTCTTCGTCTTCTCGTGCCTGTGTGGAAGACTTCGGCTCTTCCGTGCTCTCATTAACACCATGACTTTGGCTGGATGAAGCAATGGAAGCATCCTCTAAGAATGGAACCAAAGCTGGCCACTGTTTCATTACTGTTGGAGTAGACCGCTGCGATGAAATGCGTGTTTGCGTCCCCTGAAAGGCGAATAGATCGGTTGCACTGGACAAAGGTCAACAATACGTCGAAATCGATAGGATCGACCCACGTCATGTTTTCGCCGTTCTCCTTGAGATGATTGAGCAAGGGGAGCAGTTTAAGGGTAGACAGGGCTGAGCCAGTCTAGACAACAGCTAAGGTCTTTGTCTATTTGTCAAGAGTGACCTACTTTGACTCCATTGCGATTAAATATGTCAGGGATGACGCCATTTGTGGCAGAGTGACGACCAGGGAACCACCATACCCCAACAATGGGTTGGGGAGCAGTCTCATTAAAACATACGGACAAGCAACGTTCGACGTGTCCATCTTGAACGGAATGAAGAGAAATGTGCGCAGAGTCCCGAACTACTGCTATCGTCTGACCTGAGGATATCACCATGAGCCTGAGCGGACGCGAAAACAAGGATGAAAATGTACCGCTGGGACTCCAAACTAGAGCAGCAACCGTGGCTGGAGCATCATCATCTTCCCCAACATCTACCTCCCACTTCCTTGAACCTTGCAGCTTCCAAAGGCTCAACTTGTCATGCCCGCCAAGTCGCGATATCAACACGATCAAATCTTTGTCCGGACAGCACGCCGAGGAGAGCAGACGGCACGGCGAAGGAAAGCGTAGAGTTGCCAGTGATGCGAACGCATTACTTTCCATTGGGAAACACAATGAGCAGGATCTAGTAGATTTGACTTGGTCTCTGACAAAAAAACTTTTGAGACGTGAGGTCGTTCGAAGTTCATTAGAGCCCTTCGCGGTGTAGAATAGAGGCTTCGCGCCACGCGAAATTGTGCTTCCCACAACCACTTCAGGAATGCTACCCGCTTACCTAGCAAAGTTAACGTTCACTATCCTACTTCAGATCTTTAATTCAAGTTTCAGGCCTTCAAGCTTCAGGCCTAACTTGTTTTGATTTCGTCATGATTGTCATGACCGACTGTACTGCTTATCGCTTGCCGCCCTTCCGTTTTCCCATCCCGCCAATTGTGTCACCCTTTTTAGTTCTGGCGCCCTCACCGTGTGCCTTCTTTGCAGATAAGTCCTGCTCAAACACGCTCGCTGTGCGTGATCTTGACTTTGACTTTGAGTTGTGCTTCATTCGTGTGGGTCCTTTCTTCAGAGCCTCCCCGATCTTCCCGCCTTTGGCAGCCTTCTTCGTTGCGCGGATAGCAGCGTTGAGGCTGGCACTATCCCCAATCTCCTTATCAACTTCCATACTCATTTTGCGTCGCTTCGCCCTGCGAGATAACCCTGCGTATTTGTCTCTCTTTGGCTGAGAAGTATCACCATCAGTAGAATACATTAACCTCAGCTTCTGTACTAACTTGGCTGGCGTTTTCTGATGTGGTTTTCTTCGAAGATGCGGAGACCGCGGGACCACCGTGTTCATGGCCTTGTTTGCTCAGAGCTACACATGGCAAGAAGTTAGTATTGCTCTCTCATTAAAGCAATTGGTCGAACCTGCTGCCTTTGTTCTTTCTTTCTCGTTTTGGAACCAAGTCCTAGCAGGTCTAGAAAAGATTTCAGATTCGTGTTCAATCAGATTCTGTCCCTTTCTCAGTTCCATCTCTGCCCGTCGTATCTAGATGCTGAAATCAGCAACTGACCACGACATTATGAGAAGTGGACATACCTGCTTTTCTTCCTTCTCTTCCTGGATAATCGAAGCGATTTCTGGTTTCAAGCTTTCGACCTTCTTAGCCCACCGAGTAACCACATCCGCCGGTACAATTCTATGTCTGACGTTATCTTCTCCGTTACTGTGCTTAATAACAGCCTTGAGCATTTTGCGATCACCCTCCCCAACCAACGTTAGGGAACTATACATTTCAGATAGATATCCTCAACGAAAGATATCCGCACGCACCGACCAGACTTCCCTGCTCTAGCTGTCCGACCCACACGATGAAGATACTGGGCTAACTGATTGGGCATGTCATAATTGATCACAGTTTCAATCCCCTTGATATCGAGTCCGCGAGCAGCTAGGTCAGTCGCCATGAGGATGCTGACTTGTCCATCACGAAATAGGCGGAGGGATTCAAGGCGCTAACAGCTTGTTTGCTGATGCTCTGGAAAACTCGAAGTGTACAATGACTTACCTGTTCTTGTGAAAGGTCCCCGTGTAATTCTTCAGCCTTCATGCCAAGAAGACCAAAAACAATACGGAGTTGGCGTGCAAGCTTCTTACTGCGTAAGAAAACAAGGACACCTTGTTTGAATGATCTTTTACAAAGGGTCACGAGTAAGGCAGTCCGATCTGCCTCCTTCCCTGCGCGAACTCGGACGAACTCCTGGACGAGCTCTTTGGCAGTTCTGTGCTTTGGGTCGACAAACAGACGGACAGGTTTATTCAGCGACACCTTGACCAACTCGTCGACGGAATCTGTCATAGTAGCGGAGAAAAGCATTGTTTGCCGCGAGACGGGGCAAGCTTTGATAATTTCATCCAGTTCGTCTGCGAAACCTTCCGAAAGCATGCGATCGGCTTCATCCAGCACAAGGACGTCAAGTGCATCAAGTGTAAATAACGGCGAATTGCGATGATGATCGATGAGCCTGCCAGGCGTTGCGATTACGATATCCGGAAAGGTTCGTAATACTGCTTCCTGGGATTTCAAGGACAGGCCACCTAATAGTTCCGAATGAGCACAGTCCGAGCACGAAAACGGTATTCACTGACCCACTGCCAAACAACACCTGATGTCGGTATACGCAGCTAGCTTTGAGGCAACTTCGAAGCATTGGACTGCGAGTTCCCTCGTAGGGACAAGAATGAGACACCGCGTCGCAGCTGCATGTTTCCCTTTCTCTCGATATAGAAGACGTTCAAGTAAAGGGATGATGAATGCTGCTGTCTTTCCCGAACCTGTCACGGCATTCCCAACGATGTCTTTGCCCAAAAGAGCAACAGGGATTGTTGCGGCTTGAATTGGGGTAGGGGAAACGAATCCAAGAGTATTGACCGCCCTTTGAATAGGACGTGATAGATTCATTGTCAAAAAGGAGGTGTGGGCGTCCTGGTGAACTTCAGATGAAAAGAAGGCTGCCTTGCGGTCTTTCTCTGCCTGTGTCTCAACTTCTGAGCCGTCCGAGGATTCATTATCTTCTTCGTCGACGACTTGCTCCTCCGACTCAGAGTCCTCGTCCGATGTTGCCAGTGGGTCCTCGTCATCGTCATCGTGAGACGCGTCCGCTTGGTGGAGATTGCTCGCTTCGCTCGAGGTATCGCTATCACTTCCTACGTCGCTTTCTTGCTGGATGTCGTCGCCGTCACTTCGTTTGCGCTTCGCGCTCACTTGCTTCAGCTTCCGCCTTTCGATGATCTCGTCTATGGACACCGGATCCTACGGTAGGTCAACAACACAAACGTTAGAATGACAAAATAATAAATACTCACAGGATTGGATATTTTTCTGACAACGTCCTGCAATCGATCAGACTGAACCAGTTCTATGTACGGGTCCTCCGACAAGTCAAATTGAAAATCTGGATCTATGCGACTTTCTTCTTCTTCTTGCTTGGACTTTCCGTTACGCTTTTGAACGCGTTTTTCGTCATCAGAGTCTATAGTCATAACGAAATCCATGGTGTTTGCAAGTTACGACGCGGGTACATAGAGTAACCAATAATTTTGCTTGTCCATGCCGTGAAGTCTAGATACCAAACAAAGACAAACATGAGTGATGTCCCGGATCACTGCGTTACCGTGACCGTTGATCTCAAGATGAGCAGACCACCGACGAACCCATCGACTTTTCTGCTGCGCCTGCGTGCTCCGTAAGCCGTATTTTCCACAGATCTCTGGAACAGTCACCATTTACACTACTACGACACGAACTATTCAGTATTCGCAGTCTCGCACAGGCTTGCTCGTCCTTGGAAAACCCAGTGAGCAACCAATCAATGTCCGGGACGCCGTAGCGCTGTAGAGTTTAGTTTCCGATTAGAGAACCCAGCCCATTGATCAAGTACCGCCGCTAGCAACCTGAGGCCCGAAGCCTGATGAGTGAAATCGTACCATAAATGGATTGGTGCAAATCGGATTTCTCAGTGAGCTCATTGCTTCCCTTGAGAATGCTTAGTCTTCGGCGCATGTTTGTTTTTCTCCGACGATGAATGTGCATGGTGGTGAGTGTTCCGTTCCGGGCGCGCACGTCATGATATGTACGTCCATGAAGCTTATATAATAGTGTTCAACGTCCCAGGCGAACAAACAAGTTTCTTGTTATCATCCGAGACATGCACAGTAGCTTGCAGTGGAGAAGCGCCAAGCTCTAAGGGTAGTCAGTGTCACCCGATCTCGGGGGGTCTAAAATGATTAGCGGAAACGATGTCACACGTCACATGTCACGCGTGCGCGTGATAACTGAATCTCATGGCGTTTCGCTCACATTTTTGAGAAATGACTTCAACACATCGCGTCTCTATGAGCGAGCGGGACTTGCCAGTGCCACCAGAACTGGAGCGTCTCTCCACGTTTATTGATTCTCATACAGAATGCATAGCAGGCTCTAGCAAGGAGCTCCGTTCCATCGCTCTTTGTGCGACCAAGCACATCTTCGACTGGGGTGAGATTGAGTTTTTCAAACATTTTTTTGCAAACTGGTTGAAAGCTTTGACCAGCACTTGCGACAGAGAAATCTTCGAAACCTCATCTAGGTACATTGTTGGCTACGCTCACTCAATCAACTCCGCCACAGACGAGGTCGCTGACGCGTAGCAACTCCTCAACACAAAAGCGCGATTCTAGCCCACCACAAAAACCACAAAAACCGATTGACGTTCGGGAAACACCGCTTCCATCCCTCTTGATCGAGGGCATGAACACCGATCAGATATGGCAACAATTGGACTTAAGAGCGGCGCGCATATGTGCGAACTTGCGGGTCCTGCAGGGCGACGACGAGGATGGAGATGGAAATTTGGAAGGAGAAAACAGTGATTACGACGAAAGCGAGAATGACGAGGAGGGTGAGGTTGAGGTTGAGGGTGAGGTTGAGGTTGAGAGTGAGGACGAGGACGAGGATGCGCAGATGGATATTGATGACGAGAATCTCTGGGAGGAGCTTAGTGATGGAGAAGAGGAAGAAGGTTCAGAAACCGATGGTGTCGCCGATCTTCAGGAAGATACCTCCGAAGAAGAGGAAGATGATGGGCCTCCGACCTCAATGTTAGACGTTATTCACAGCCGACAAAAACAAAACACCTCAAAGTCACATTCTCAGGGACCCTTAGACCTTGACGATGGATTTTTCGACCTCGCGTCCTTCAATGCAGAAACGAACGAAGCAGATCAAATGGAGGTAACCAAAAGAAAACTAAATTTCGTCACAGACGAAGATTCTACAGAAGAATCCGATGTAGACATTTTTGGCTCAGTGGATGACTCGACGATTGAAGGAATGGATGATGATGGTCTTGGTGAGTACGCACACATGTTGGTGGTCGTTCTAATCCCTAGCAGCAACGACAGACATTTTTTACGCCGACTTTTTCGAACCGCCGCGGGGAACGCAAAACAAAAGCGTCAGGTCATCAAAAGTTCGGTTCCATGAACGAGTATCCGTTAAGAAGATAAAGGCGGTGGGGAAGGGTCTGCCACTATCTTTCCTAAACGACGAGGACAGTGACGAGGAAGACGGCGACGATTTTGACGACGAAAGTAGTTAACATTTGTCCATGTGACTGAATGTCACGTGATAGTATAATTGAGCACGCCGCAGCTTCTTTCCAAATTCTAACACCATTCTTGTCTGCCCAACATGTGGAAGCGCAACAAAGACAAGTCGCTCATCCCGCCCGTTCAATCAGACCTTGCGCCACCTAGTGGTGCGTCTCGCGGTTCATCGCGCAGCACCTCATCTCTTCCAAGTTATCGTTCCAACGCCAGCACGTACATACCCAGCAGGGATGGGATCGATCCGTACAATACAGTGGAAAGGTCGAAATCCCAGGGTGGCTTCGATGATTATGAGTCGTCTGTCAAATCAAGCCCCAGCGATGCTCAGGCCCAACTGAATCGGGCCCGTGGGGAGCTATTCGCTGGATACAATCCGGACAAGGCAGGATCTGGTCGCTTCTTCGATGGCCCCGGGATTGGAAAAGAGCCTACTCCTGGGGAGGAGAATGATGAGGATGTTGAGGGTATTAAACAACAGACGAAGTTCCTCAAACAGGACAGCGTCAATTCTACTAGAAACGCGCTTCGGATGGCTCGTGAGGCTGAGGAAACCGCTAGAGGGACTTTGGGTCGTCTCGGAGACCAATCTGGTGGGCTTAAATGTTTACTTGATTGCAACTTTACTTTGTTCATGACGACTTCTTTTCTTAGAGAAATTGGCCAACACTGAGCGTCACCTCGACGTGTCCAAGACGCACACATCGCGGGCAGAGGATCAAATTGACGAGCTCAAGAAGCTCAATAAATCGATTTTCCGTCCAGCAATAACGTTTAACAAGAGTGCCAAACGCGCCGCTCAGGAGGCCAAAATACAGGACCGCTATGAGGATGAAAGGCGTGAACGAGAGAAGGCAATGATGGACGTCCGAGACACTCAGAATCGTCTTGGTCAGGCTGCTACCTACAGGCAGCAAGACGAGGAGGATATAACCGCTCCAGGCGGGTTTGGCCGCTCCAACATCCGAACTGCGGAACAGCTTGCAGCAAGAAAGGACCAACGGAAGCGCTACCAGTTCGAGGCGGGAGGCTCAGACGATGAACTTGAGGACGAACTGGATGATAATCTCGACGAGATCTCCCAAGTCACAAAGAGTCTAAAAGCTCTGGGAACAGCCATGGGACAAGAACTCGACGTACAAAACAAACGTCTTGATGTCATCTCGGATAAAGCTCTGAATCTCGACAATGGCGTCTTCAGACAGACTGAGAGGGTGAGATTGTGCTCATAGTTTTTGGCTTACTTCTAACGCTTCTTCTAGCTCAAAAGGATCAAGTAGCCTTCCGTTGTGCGTTCGTTGCCCGTGACGGAGTTGGCGGAAGCAACAATTTTCATCAAGGATTGACAAGCCGCGCTAGATACCTTTTACCCAACTGTAGTGAACTCACCGATCGTCTCTACACGTATGTGATAATTTTACTGATTTCATGAAGCGGCACCGTAGTCGGACCTGTGGTCGCTCGAGGGCCGACAGCCTATATTGACACAGATATTTATCGAGGAACACATGGAGTGAGATAACAGCAATCTGCACATACTTGCTGCATACATCTGACTCCATAGTTCGAAACTTGTTAACTCAGTTCGCCCAGGACACGGTCTGTGTGATGCTAACTTAGGCCTCTGTCAGGTCAAACTGCTCAGCAGATCATGCCGATACTAGCATTGATCGGATATTACGACAGACTGCCGCGAACATACCAATTTTTTCTTAGTTTGTTGCCTATACTAAAGGTAACAAGATGACCCCCTCCTCGTAATATTGTTAGCAAGTCTAGCACGAGCTAAACTATGCTATGGACCCTTTCTACAGAAACCGGGAGAAGGATAACACAGCCACATATGTAAATTCACCAACAGACGTTTCCCAGCAGTAAAAGTTGCCCCGTTGCCTCCTCAGACTGCAACATTTGATACCCCACGACCACATTCTTTGACTATATCATGCGCTCGTTTTATTCACTATCGCTCGTTATCAGCGTTTTCCTACTCTCCTTCTCGCGCTGTCAAGCTCAGCGCTGGCACAGGCGTGAGCAAACTCCCGCTCGACATAGACGCGCAGATAACCTGTACGGCTCGTTCGATGCAAAAAACAAAAGAGAAGCAAATGTTGCTTTTACATACTTTATTGATGGACTGTGAGTCCATATCACCACTTCCCTTGCGAATCACCTGATTGTTCTTCAGAGGTGCATGTGGTGCTACGAATGGACCCAATGACATGGTACGCCTCGTTGATTTTCCACCCATACACGCTTCATCGCTCATTTGACGCGTTCAGATTGTTGCATTAAACTCTGCTGTAAGCGCTGAATTACTGTCTATTTCGTGGTTCTTACTGGAACAGGATTGGGACGGTGGCACTCATTGTTTTGAGACGATCACTGTCACTGTCAACGGAAAATCGGCACAGGCGCAGATATCGGATATGGCAAGTAATCGGTGACTCTTCTAGGCGAGCACAACTCATTCTCGTGTCTTCTGTTTCCAGTGTCCTACCTGTTCACCTGGTGGCCTAGACTTTAGCCAAGGCCTTTTTGAGTATTTTGCACCGACTGAGCAGGGACAACTTCAAGGGTCCTGGACCTACGGCAGTGGCGTTACAACGTCAAGCTCGACGCCTCCACCAACATCTACCAGTCAGACACCTACTCCGACCACAACCAAGACTTCTACCACTTCTTCTGCGTCTTCGGTTGTTTCATCCTCAACCACAACCACAACCACATCCTCAACACCAACATCAACCCCAACCGTCGTTCCTACATCCCAGAATCCACAAATCATTGCAGAAGCCAATCTCGCCCTAGTGGAGTTTGGTGCATTGCTCGAAGCTTTGTTTCAGCTTTCCGTCGGTTGATGGTGTTTTCAATCCTTACTGTAGTAGTAGGAATGATTCGTGTTTGATCCTTCTGTGTTGCTATTTCCGTGGCGTAAATATGAAGATTATCTACTTAGTCGTATGCAATGGCCGCCTGAACAATATGCAAAAACCCAATTCTGTCTTTCTCATCAGGCTCCCCCTTCCTGCCCTTCCAAAGGTAGTAAAGTCCTTTGATGCTATCTGAAAGTGCTTTATCTTCCGCCTCGTCAGGAAGACACGAATGAAAGCTGGGTGGAAAGACACCACTGGTCTTGACTGCAACAGGGGAAATAACTGTTGCATTGGTATATCCGTTAAGCAATGGGGGTGTGGACAGCTCAGAATCTGCCGCGGTTTGTGCTGATAGAGGGTTGAGGCTGTATGCTGAAGGCGATCGACCCAAAGATGGGTCATCAAAATCTGGAGAATAGGTACCCTTTCGAGGAGATATTGAGCCGAGAAGGTGCGCAAGCATGTTCGGGGATGGGGGCCCTAGTCCAGAAGCGAGAGTGCGGGAATGTATGGCATTCATTGGGACGTCGATGATCTGACCGTGTTGTGGTGGGAGCGACAGAGCATAATCATCGCCATTGGGATATGCGGGCTGAAACTTGCGGTTGATCGGTAGAGGGGAAGGAACCGTGGAATCAGCGGAACCTGGAGAAGCGGAGGCGTTAGCTGGGAAATTGAGCAGGAGGAAATAGAGTGGAAATAGACACCTTGCACGGAACTATATTGAGCCCAATACGCGTCTTCTGAATCGGCGGCATCAGGATTCGGCGCAGGTGATGAAGACAAAGGGGAGGTCAGATCATCGTTTGCCGCCCCGTAGGCGTCCCAATAGGAGTCATTGTCGTCGTTGTTGCTAAGATCGGCTGCAGCAACGCGATCCAGGGATGAATGTTGCAGAGGACCTGCCGCAGGCGCAGAGGTGCTGGCAAGGGATTCTTGCGGAGTCGAGAAAGAAGGATGCGGGAAGGGCATCATTCGGAGGTCATGATACTTCCAACCGTCCGTGGCATCCCAATGGAAGAGCATGCACAGGCCGTCGGCACTCGGGGATATCTGTACATGCGCAAATATAGATTCGGGGTCTGAGGTGTAGCAAGTTGGGTAGCTGGTCTGGTCAACGATGGGACGCAGATGATCGAGGAGGTCTGTGACTTTGGCGTTGTCGGGTGACGGCCAGCACAAATAGTCGACAGGGGAAGAGGGGGATATATGGAGGAAGTGGTGACGCTGCCGGAGAGGAACAGAGATGAGGTGCGGCGGTAATGGATCTGTAAGGGGAGAAATATACTGGAGGACGAGGTGGACTGTGTGGGGAGGGAGGGGATGTATGTGCATGATGGTCGAGATGCTAACAGCTGTGGTAAGGTCGCGTGCGGTATTATTGTCCGGGTAATGTGACCCCCCTGATCCGACACCCCCCCTCGTGACTTCACTAACACTCTCACGAACGGCGAGCACACTAGTAGTGCACACACCGCTGGACGACGTTCCCTCGCCCTTCACTCCAGCCATGCGAATCTATCTCTTGCTCGTCTCCCTCGCATTTGCACTTCTCTCTGCTGGACAGGTATTTCTTGTTCTCCCTTCACCACCCTTTCTTGCTCACATCATTTCTTTTCCTTCTGCAGTCTTCGCAAGTGTCTCTTCCAATCACTCACACACCCGCATCCTAACTTCTCCACAGTAATAGCACGCTCTCTTCCTCCATCACCCCCGCCCCGTCATCCTCCAACAGTGTTTCACCCTCGGGGTCAAACACCAACTCGAGCTCAACTGTCAGCGGTAGCTCTCCTGGAAATTCAACCACTTCCTCAACCCCTACCTCCCCACTACCGACCGCTCCTTCCTCTATCGCCGGTGGGAATGGCGATGGTCCCGGTGGTGGCGCGCCAAGTCCAGGAGCATCTGCATCCGGTGGTGTATATGGTCCACCAGATGGCTACATCTCCGGCGTAGAGGCACTACGGGCAGCTGCGATGCTAGGGTTAGTTGGATTTGCCGTCGGAGGCGCTTTGGTCCTTGTTTGAGTTGGTTCATGTGCTTGGTCCTTAAGTATTGCATCCTGGGACTCCTCGAGGCTCTCCTCGTCGTGGACTTCTTCCTTTCATTTGGACTGCTAGATTTGCAGATACTTTATGTCTACCTGGCATCGTATTTACGTACCCTGCCTCATCGAACCCTATAGTTTATACATTAGTGGACCTTCGCTTGCAACGGCTACCCATACCCTAAAGCACAACACCTCGTAGACTTGACGATAACTATCGCTGTATTTGATCTCGACTTCGGAAATGCTAGTCCGGGCGGCGTGGACCTTTTCCCAAATTGTCCACCATCGCTCACTAACACTGGTGGCTTATCGACATCAACTTGTCCACTTCCACTCAATCGTTCACTCACCCATGTCCGAAGCTCAGCCGGCCGTAAAAAGACAAAGGATGGATTCAAAGGTTCGATCGTGCCTTCCCGTTCCTGTAGAATTTATTCAGTCACCTGCAGATAATAGGAACACACGACGGGACTTTTCATTGTGACGAAGCGTTAGCTGTTTTCCTCTTGCGCCTCACGGAGACCTTTCGTACCGCAGGTATTGATACAACAAGACTTTCTTTCTCATGCTGAGAAGCCTGGCAGATGTAAAGCGCAGCAGGGACCCTGCCGTTCTGGATGCATGCAACATCGTTGTTGACGTCGGTGCCCTGTATGACGAAAGCAAGCAACGCTTCGATCACCATCAAAGAGGTTTCCAGGAAATATTTGGTCACGGGTTTACGACCAAGTTGTCATCCGCTGGTCTCATTTACAAGTACGTTGATGATCTGCACGCTGCAGTCGCGTATCTGAGTCATCGAGCAGGCATTTTGGAATAGAGATAATCGCTGCTCAAATCGGCGTCGAGGTCGATCATCCCAAGGTTCACGTTCTTTGGCTGAAACTATACAAGGTGTGCTGGCATGCCATCCTTCCGTACCACGACTCATCTCCGCGACAGGAGTTTATCGAGGCTATAGATGCTATCGACAATGGCATATCGCAGTATTCTTCCCAGGAACAACCAGGATACAGCAATCAGACCGATTTATCGAGCAGAGTCAGATGGCTCAATCCTTCATGGAATGAACCAACGAGTCGTCAAATCGTTGACGTGCGTGGAAATTCATGGTTTCATACTCTTTCTCATCTGTTTGTCAGTCGTGCTTCGCCAACGCCTCGATACTCACTGGTGAAGAATTTCTTGGGAGACTGAGGTATTACGCAAACGCTTGGTTGCCTGCTCGAGACATAGTTGTTTCTGCCCTCTCCACACGGTTCAACGAAGATCCAAGTGGTAGAATCATACTGTTTCAAAGCTTTGCCCCATGGAAGGTGGGCTTCTCGCTTCATGCGGTCAATTCAATTTGGTTTCATGAACGACGCAGGAGCATCTTTTCGAACTTGAAACCGAGCAAGAAATTGCCGACGACAGTTTTCCCCTTTATGTCATTTACCCTGACGAAACCAATGGGAGCTGGCGCATTCAAGCAATCCCTGTCTCTCCTGATAGCTTTGTATCCCGCAAGGCACTTCCAGAGGAATGGAGGGGCCTTCGCGATGACGATTTATCCAAGCTAACTGGAATTGACGATTGTATCTTTGTGCACGCTTCAGGCTTTATAGGAGGCAAGTCATCGCATTTGATTTGTTTCACTCGCATCTGATCTAGAAATGGTAGGGAATAAAACGCGGGAAGGCACTCTTAGCCTCGCGAGACTTGCATTGAAATGTAATAGTTTGCGGCCATGAATGATAATGTGGCGTGAATTGCCTTCGGTTATTATGTTAACCGATGCGATACCCGTACCCTTCATCGATCATCGATCATCCACGACACGCAGACTACGCGTGTTGCGATAGATCGCGTAGAGCCAACAAAAACGTGACAGGGACTGATTCACAAGGTCTCCGCCATGGCTCGCACCACCGCTTTTGCACGACTACCTCGTGTTTTTCGCATGGACGTCACGACCGTACCACGACGTGCGAGGCCTTCAATAACTCGGGTTCATACATTCTCCTGGTCTCCTCATAGCCATTAACTTCTACCTGTTCCAATTCTTCCGGAAGATTTTAACGAATGCCTTACATTAAGACCCATTACCACCCATTCCTCTTTGTCCTCATCACCATTTGCGCGATGGCTGAGCTGGGTCTCGCAGCTTACTTGATCAGCGCGGGCAACGAGAATCACAGCTGGCCTAGTGCTCGTTACCATTCGTTGTGCGTACCTAGGTTTTGAATCGTAACCTCGCTGACGGTATAGGGTAGATTGATTCTTTTCGAGTTTAATGCCGTCTGGACCACAATGTTTGGAACCGCTTACCTTCTTTGGATTGTGGATGGCGCTGTACACCTCCTCGCCAGCATAGCGAGTTCCATCGTTTGGTTGGTTATAACCACAGTGCTTTGGGTAAGTGCGCACGCCAGTGAACACGAAATCTTTAAGACTGCTCTTCTACAGGGAGCTGCTGCCGGCATGATGCATGGTACACGGGCGGGCGGCAACTGCAATTATATATCGAATTCCTCCGGGGTCGTCGAAGCAAGCGCGCCGTGCTCTCAATCCCAAGATCTAATTAGTGTCAGCAGTTGCAGAGAGAGCCTCACTGTGGAGGCGATAGGGTGGGTGGAGTTCGGCCTGTGTGCCCTGGCGCTCCTAGCCACGTGCATGTGGTTGCGGGCGAGCAAGCGGAGCTACGTGAGTGATTCCTGCAGACTAGCGTGATTAGAGACGCAAGGATTGATTATCGCTTGGACTGTAACAGCATTCTAGCTTCTATGTGTAGAGGTCGTCGGACTCGGACAGCGTCATCGATTCATCATGTGGCTTCCATGTGCTAAGTACATAATGTGGATTAGTCATTCCATACCGAAACAAGCACGTGGTGACACATCTAAAATTTTATCTGATAACTCAGGCTGGACTCGATCTCATCTTCAAACACCACTGGAACTGCTGGAATGTCTACAGAGGATCCACTCAAGCCGTGTTATCGACACGGCATAGCAACCAATGACCAACTTCCCATAACTTCGACCTCGCGCACCGGTGAGCCTTCTCTGGGGAACCAGGTGATATCTCCTACCCGCGCAATCTTCGTGCGGACACTTGCGCTCCTCTGCGCCTGCTCCTTGAGCATAGGAAGCCATTAGTATTTCACTCGCCTTCCTGGATGATTCGAGCTTACGTTTTGGGTAGCGCATCATATACCCTTGCTCCTCTCAAGTCTCGGCTATCTCGAGAGCTCGGGACTTCCAACACGGAATTCAGCCTTTTGATATCTGCTTTCAGCCTAAACGGCACTTGGACTCCCCTTGTGGGTGGAGTGTTGGCTAGTAAACTCGGGACCACGCTTGCTGGCGTCTTCGCGACTGGGGTGGTTTTCCTCGGTAAGCCGCAGATCACATTGAGCTACGTTGTGTCTCACAGTTAGAAAAGGCCAGGTAATCCTTCTGGTCGGGGAGACGCAGCAAAGTGTCCGTTTAATGGTGTTCGGCTTGTTCATCTATGGCCTCGGTCTAAGTCCCCTCGCAGTTGTCCAAGAGTCCATCATCGTGCGATACTTTCACTCCCATGGATTAGCCACGTCTATGGCAATTGGTCTTGTTGCTGGAAAATTTGCGTCATTCCTGTCAGCACGCACATCGTATCCCCTCTCTGTCACTTTCGGGCGCCATGCGCCTTTTTACGTTTCGACAGCGTTGACGGGCTTTTCATTCATCATCAACATTATCTACATGTTCGCGTCCCACTGGCTGATCATGGAATCTGGAACAACTCTTGAAGCTTCCGAGGCCCGGTACGAGGCTCGGCGACGTGCTGTTTATAGTATCCCTGAGGCAATGGCTCTCGAGAAGGTAGCCAAGAAACGTCGTGTTAGTCTAAAGGAAATACCACTGCTTGGTGATGTGTTCTGGGCGTGAGTCCACCCAATCTCTTTTCGTAAATTTGTTGACTTTGTACAAGATATATCGGCTTGAACGTGCTTTGCGGAATAGTGTGGTCACCGTTTACTCATCTAGCCGCGTAAGAAAAAGACAAATCTCTATGTGATGTTGCTCATCTCTTCATCAGGAACGTGCTTGAGAAGTTGTATAATCTAGATGAGGCGACAGCCAGTGAACAGGCATCGTATCTTCTTGCTGGCAGCGTGATCTTGTATCCAGTCGTGAGACACCATTTAACAGCAACTTCAGAATATGGCTGAACTTTACGAACTAGACCGGATACTTGGTGGATCGCATCAAGCATTCGGGGGTCACTATACGAATGTTCATGCTTTCTTCTCTTTTGACAATGTTCTGCTATGCGTGGTTGGCAGCGCCACCACAATGGACAAGCAGCCCTCTGCCTGGAATTATTTCCTTTGCCGCTGGTATGGGCTTTTCTCCGCGTAAGCTGTACACTTCTATGCTTTGCTTTGCCATGCTGATCCTCTTGAAGTCTTGCTCGTGGTCATAGTGCCTACTATCGTTCCCCTGAAATATGTTTCTACAACCCTCGGCGTCCATAAAGCTGTAAGTGCTACAAAACATTGATAGACCTAGTCATTCACCTGGATTGTCCTTGAATCAGCTGGAGCATACTGGGTCTACTATAGCTCAAACACTGGCTGGAATCTGGCTCGACAGCGATATTCCAGGAGACGAGTCAAAGCTACCCAGGCGACACGATGCTATCTCCATACAGCGTCTCCTCTATGCATTTCTTTTTTTCAATGTTTTGCAACTGATCAGTCTGGAGGGCTTGGCTTACCTCAATAAATGTCGAAGCGGCGGCGACCGACATCCTTATTGCCCAGCAGACCTAGTTTTCACCTCTGACCCTGACTCCTCCGCTGCTTCTATGAATGGAAATCCAGAGGCTTTTCACGCTCAGCCACCAGCTGAGCGGACGCCACTTTTATCGCACCTGGAAAATGAAGACGCAACCTGCGAACCTGCAAATAATGTTTGTAGGAGGTCCGAAAAGCGTCGAGGTCGTCTATACACCTTTCTTTCGGCCTTGCTCATGTGCGCGGCGTGGGTTTTATTTTTGAATACTGCATGGACACGATTGCGTTCAAGGGAAGAGAGGGGCATACGGGAATCGAAGCATATGTAACTAGGTTCATTTAGGTGTTCTGCAAGCAGGTCGTGAAGTAATCAACTACTTATCACAAGATAGATAGCGGACCATTGGCATTTATTGCCTCATCTTCGTTTAATACTCACTAGCCAGTGACCTTTGTTGTTCCCGACCTCTGTACAATCCGAGGACGCCGTAGTTGATGCGGCATCTTTGAAGAGATCGGCTGATAATGGGGATAATAGGTCCTGGTCAATATCCGATTTAGGGGATGGCTTGCATGGCGCTTGCACATCTGTTCCTCTTCCCTTTTTCCAGTCAACATGCGTGATTGGTAGGGTTGTGCGCCATCGTTCAACCATCTGCCGAGTCTCAACCGGATCCCTTGACTTGATATACGACTCAGATACTGGACTTTCTTCGTCGCCTTGTTCAGATGTGCCCAACAAAATACACGGATCTGCACGGGCGGAGGGAGTGATTTCTGTAGAATAAAATAAGCGCTGCGATGCAAAGATCAGAGAAAGAGAATCACCATGACTCTGTGCTGCCCAGCTTGATAACGATTCTTGAATGGTGCCCGCACTGCAGGTTTCGGATGCAGGCATGTCGAACTGGCCCATCACGTACTCGACAGGCTCTGGAAGCTGTGTTGAAAAATGATTCGACGCTATCTTTGACAGCAGTGGTTCCCACTCACGCTTGGGGGACAATAGCCATCGTCGACGTCAAGCGCAGAGGCTAACCAGTATAATATGGCATGTATAACCGTGGGCTGCCTTGCCTGCGCATCGAACGGTGGGGAAATATAAACCTTCGTCCATCCTATTGATTACCTTAGTAAAGAACGGTGACGAAAGCGTGCACATTACCATCAGAAAAGACTCCAAAAGACCACTGTTGATAAGAAGTGACGATGAAATAGAAGCACTGTTTGCGGACACACGAGTCCCAAAGCTAAAACGAATGAGCTTGGTCTACGGTCAAGGGTAATCTATGAACCTTGCACCAAAGGCGCTCTTTCGCCCGCAAGCGGCTGTTACCGGCAGGAAGCTAGGATGGTCAGTCTTTTGCACCTGTAAATCATGTGCTGGTCACGACTTACGGATTGTAATTCTGTAAACTGCCACATGTCCTCGCTGGAGAGTACCCATGGGGGCAGACATGCAATGAGTACAGAGTTCGAAGCGATCTCTGCGGTAAAGGGGCAATCTGTGCGGGTAAAGTAGAACTCCTTGAAGATGGTGTCGTCGTAATGTGGTTGTATCTCTGACAAGAAGTTCCAGTCCTTGCTCTGAGGGTACAGAATATGTAGTATACGCTGTACAGTCCTCAGGGGAAAGTGATCAACCCAATTCCACAGTCTGCATCGATAATTGAGCAAACCGTCCGAGAGTATGAGATCGAGAGAGATACCGATTGAACTCCGTCACTGGCGCAGGCAGCGTCGAACTTATCTTGAATTTCCGAGATGACGGCACGGTCAACACGTCGCCGGTTCGCTCATCCTGGTCTCTGCAATTTAAACCTAGAGATGTATCTGGTACATTTGCCGTGATCCCTGGAGCGAATGAAGGCCAGTCAGTAACTATCACATGGTGAGTGCAATATATCGAAGCTGACAATTGTTGACGAGACTGTCAAAGTTATCATCTAAACATTGGATTGAAGTGAGGTGTCTTTCTTTCCTGAACCGAGTGGAAAGCGTGTTGCGATGACTTTTGTGCCCAGAAGGAGGAAAGGCTAAATCATGATCCCCGTATTTCAGTTCAGGTAGAACTGCGTCTGTGATGTAACCGCGAAGGTCATCAACAGCCCGTGACCAAGTCATGCCGACTTTGCTTGCGGAGAGGGGGATATCTTGTCAAGGAAGCCAAAAGGGAACGTAGAAAGCAGCTGGAACGTATATTGGGGACCCACATAATACAGGCTCTTAATTCTTAAGTATGGCTGGTGAAGACCTTGACAACAGCGGATCACAACGCCTCTCTATTGTTTCGGACGAGGTTGGTAGTACTTCGACGTAGGACAATAATACCGGCACCGCCACCCGTGCTAATTGGATATCGGTAATTTGCGCAACTCCGGCAACTCCCGAGAGTCTCTGCTCCTCCAGTAAACCTGGTGGTGCCCCGCCATCGCCTCAAGACCCCTCAAGAGGTACGTTCTGCGTGTCGCTAGACATCCTATCGTCGATTACATCCATCAGACCCACTGTTCCTTTGAGAGACCTTTCCGATCTCAGAGAACAAGGGTGGATGTTATTGCATTCTCTCGGATGCCTATCTCACTCTGACTGACATTTCTGTTATCCAGCATCAAGATGGGTGCATACAAGTATATCAGCGAGTTGTACAAGAAAAAGCAGTCTGATGTGCTGCGATTCCTCCTTCGCGTTCGGTGGGTTCAGCAGTAATGCGCTCGTTCAGCCACACTAACTGTAACTCGTTGCAGATGCTGGGAGTACCGTCAGTTAAACGTAATCCACCGCGCCTCCCGTCCATCTCGTCCAGACAAAGCGCGCCGTCTGGGCTACAAAGCCAAGCAAGGCTATGTTGTCTACCGTGTGCGCGTCCGGCGGGGCAACCGTAAAAAGCCTGTGCCGAAGGGTATGCGCGAATGTTCTCCATGCACTCATGGTTGCTAATCATGATGCTCACCAGGTGCTACCTACGGTAAACCTGTTCGTCAGGGTGTCAACCACCTCAAGTTCCAGCGAAGTTTGAGGAGTACCGCGGAGGAGCGTGTCGGTCGCCGTTGTGGCAACCTGCGCGTTCTGAATTCGTACTGGATCAATCAAGATGGTGTCTATAAATACTTCGAGGTCATTCTCGTAGATCCCAGCCACAAGGCGGTAAGGATTTGTATCATTCTTTCTACCACTATGCTGAGTGTGGGGTTCAGATCCGGCGGGACCCCCGTATCAACTGGATCACAAAGCCGGTGCACAAACGCCGCGATGCTCGTGGACTCACCAGTGCCGGCAAACAGGTTCGATTCAGGCATTTTATTCAGAATAACACTTGCTCACGCGTTTCATTTTGCAGAACCGCGGACTGGGCAAGGGTCATCGCTACAACCACACGCCAGCCCGCTCAACCTGGAAGAAGCACAACACTCTCAGCCTTCGTCGTTACCGCTGATTCCACAGCTCCCGTCCTGTTACATTGCACTTATGTCCATTTTTGTATGGCTGTGTCCTTACAGCATTGATGAAAACCATGCGTCGCGCAGTTGGATTCCATTCTGAGTTTTTTGAAGTATGTAGGCACAGTCTGCAGTTTCAAGCGTGTGAGCACCACGTGTCCATGTGGAGCCGGTCGCCTCATGTTTTTCGCGTGTGTATCGATTACTTTAAACTTGACTGCGGTGCCGGATCTATAATACTGGTCGACCTCAAGAAGCGAGTGGAGAACATTCTCTGAATCCTCCATCGTCGAAATGGGGTACCGTTCACCTTTACATGCCTTCTCGGTGGTGTCACTGGTGCATGCAGGTCTCATACATCTGCTCTTTCTCCATCCATTCAAGGTTGATGGGTCACACATTAGTCCCTCAAAGCGCGCCTCGAATACGACATTCTGGCTAATTCAAGACACGTACGAAGGCCAGAGTTTTTTCGAGTGTGTTGATAATATATTTCCCAACTGGCGTCCTGGCTGATGTTGTTGTCTTTCCAGTACCTTCGACTTTTACACCGGTGCAGATCCTACCAAGTTCGCGCCCAGCCTTCTTCCTGAATTCACTTGTACTGATATGTGATCATTGCAGCGGACTCGTGACGTGAGCCCGACTCTTAACGCCCATCAATTGATGGTTAACTAAGCTTCTACCAGCTTTGTCAATCAGTCGACCGCATTCGCTGACGGCCTAGCATATGTAACGTCCGACAACAAAGTTATCATGAAAGGCGACAATACTACTTGGCTTGCTCAGGGCGTCAATCGTAATAGGTAACTGTCCTCGAAAACTGGCAGAAATGTGCTTGACGAACCTTCTTAGCGTGCGTATATCAAGCCAAGCCGCGTACAACACCGGACTTTTCGTGTTGGACCTCGATATGGCGCCCTGGGGATGCGGTTCGTGTTTTTTCTAACTCATGTATACCTTCTCCGACGTGTCTTACAGGTGTATGGCCTGCGTTTTGGTATTTGAACGTGCGTTCTTGGTAGACCCTTCTGACGTCTTACTTCCATTAGGACCGTCGGAGACGGAACTTGGCCATTGGTGCGTATGCTGATCGTCTCGAGAGTTGCTTTTGACTCCTCTGAAGAACGGCGAAATAGACATCATCGAAGGGGTGCATGACAATGAGCACAACCAAGTCACATGGCATACTGCACCAGGTATGTTCAGCGAGAACGTCATCGAGGTCTATGCTAAGCGCGATGAAGGGTGCAATCTGACAACAACGACTGATTTCACGGGCACGATCGTGGTATGTGGTCGCAGTCCCTGGCACTAGTTGGCGAATGCGCTGATATCACTCAGCAAACTAACGGCGTAAACAACACACAATGCAACGCACTACTCAATTACAATGCGGGTTGTGGGATCACAGAATGGAGTAGGGCGTCCTATGGGCCATACTTTGATTCGCAGAGTGGTGGTGTGTTTGCAATGAAGTGGGATGAAACTGGAATTGCAGTTTGTCAGCCCACGACGGTCTGTATGTTTCTTCGACGTGGCTGACTTTGGTTCAGGGTCATTCTATCGTGCTGCTATTCCCCAGGACATCAGCCAGGGTTTACCAGACCCGTCGAACTGGGGCCAACCTGTTGCGGAGCTCGCTCCGACGAACTGCAACATCCCAAAATTCTTTACCAACCATTCAATTGTCTTCGGTATGTTCTTCTAGTCTTGCTCAAGACTTTCAAGCTCACTTCAGCATTAGATATCACGTTCTGCGGTGAGCTTCCTTGAGATTTCGAAAGGCGTTGGTAGATGATTTGCCCAAATAAGGTGACTGGGCAGGTAATTCTTATAGTACATCCGGATGCCCCGGAACTTGCACCGAGATATTGACGGATCCATCCAATTTTGTCGTAAGTGCTGTATATTCACTTGCAACCTTTGCCTTGACCAATCGCTCTTTGCAGAATGCATCATGGATTATCAATTCCCTCAAAGTTTACAAGGCGGCAACTCTGGCCGGCAACTCCTCAAACTCAGCACCTCGACACTTCCTTGACCTGTCACTAACTTTGCATGCTGCGGTGGCCATAGCTGCCATGCAGACCCTACTATATTTGCTATAGCTGCCTACGGACGATTATGGACGATTATGGACAGGTGGACATAGATATCTATTATTTTATGATGATGACACTGGATGGATTTAATTTGACATACCCATTCAAGTTCTGCTCAGCAGATCGGAGACAACCTTGCGTTACCACTTCACTTGTAGTGAGTCGTCTGCACCTTGAATATCGGCCTCGGCAAAACCGGTTCTCAAGGGAGTGATGCTGGCGTGACCCAATGCGAAGGCCCAACCATCAGTTCCTACAGGCACGACCGATAAATCCGGTTTGATAAGATGTTGGAGGTCAGGAGCGAATTTGAATGCGAGGTGGAGATGTGGCTGAGTTGCTGTGGCTGTGGGTATAACTTCACTGAGGGAATTATGCTCATCTGACTTGCTCTGAATCTCCTGGACCGGCGGAATGTGCTTGAAGAGGCGGCCGTAGGAGCTACGCCACATAGGTGTCCAGTATACTTGCAAGCCTTCGGGGTCCACGAGTTTCTGGATCATGGGAAGGTTTACGTTGTACAACTCCACTTGGCCATCGCGAATTCCGTCCGGAACCTTTGCCCAATTAGTCCACAAATATTCCACGATGCGAACGGACAGGTTGTGAGCAGGTTGATGCAATTCGGTGGGAGTAGGATGGATCACGTTGCCGTATGAGACCGCAATAGCAGGTGTGCGAGAAAGCGCAGCGGACATTGCTGCACCGATAGTACCTGACGAGAGGGAAAATGCGGCTGGAAAGCAGATAAGACCGAGCCCGCTGATGGGGTCGGATTAACTAGCCTGATGTGTTCCTACCAAAGTTTGGTCCAGAAATCTGGACGAAGATGATCATCGGTCAAAGACGACGGCGGAAGGGACGTACGACGAGATCGATTTCTCCGGGGTATAGATTGTGAAGAGCAACGTTTGTGCAGGTCGCGGGGGTCTTAAGGGCATTACGCAATATGAGCGTGATGGTGACAAGGTGTATTGACAGACGAGCTTACACCATCGAGCAGAATCCACTCTGCGATCTCGTCGTGCTTGAGCTGTCTGGGGGTATCTGATGTTTCACCCTCTAGCCCATCTGGGGAGAGATGAGTGGGATGGATAGAAGAGAGAACAGGAGAGGTGCGACCTGGCCCTCTTGGATAAAAGTATTTGCCGCGGGTGATTTGGGTGATATGATAAGACTTTCCTGCACGCCCGACGTTGATGTGGGCTTGAGATGAAGAGGTGACACATGGAACTGACCGATCCAGGACTTCTGAGAACTTGGAATGACAACCTTTACGTTCCATTCTGAAGCAAGAAGATCGTTGTGAGATAAGAAACTTTGGCGAAAGGGATGCTCACTGAGATGGTTGGTGAGATGGTGATAAAAACCGAGCAAGTACGGAGACTCTGGGCCGGGCGGACCATCGTCGTTCTGTAGGGGATGAGTTGGCCAACGGGGACTCACGGAGGAGGAGGACACTGACGACGAGCAACACTCTTGTCATGATGATGATGCGATGGGAAAGGGACTTGTAATAATAAAATTAATAATAAAATTAATGAAAATAAAAAGTTGGTCGTACGCCTCGTCGCCGTCGAGCCACTCGATGATCTGCCCGTAAATCGGATTTATTGTATTATTTTGTCATGGTCACCCCGACGTCCAGTTCCCCGCCTCTCTCCCTCCCCGCCATCCCGACACTCCCCCCCATTCAGATGCCCGACGACGACGACTACATCTCCATCCGCTCACATCGCTCCCTCCTCCCCATCGATCCCGCCTCCTCCACCGCATCTTCCCCAGTCTCAACCAGTCCAACTCCCCTTTCTTATCACCCCCCGCAACAAAGCATTCGCAAGTCCGTCTCCGTCGATTCCTTCATCACATTCGAACGAGACAACTCCGCTACCCCCGCTGGCTCGCGGCCTCGACTCATCGCCCATACCACAGTCGATTCGTCTGACCCTCGCAAGATACTACATTCTGCACGTCGTCATGACGCGGAGACCGCCCCATTGTACGTTCGGACCCGAGGCATGAGCATGACCACCTGGAGCGATGGTCACAATTCTGCCGTGGAACAAAACTTCGATTCCGACTCTTGGCAGCCGTTGAAAAAGGTGGGCGATAAAACCAGGAGGGGCTCGCTCAAAGGCAAGGAGCAGGCACGTCAACAGTCCCGTCGTCCCGGTGACCTCAAGCTCCCTGCTCGTAACCAATTCCCACCTGTCACAACGAGGAACTTGCTAGACCAACTTCCCCAGTTCGCTCTACGCGACGACATGCGTCGATTGCATTCAACCACGTCCCTCCAATCATTCCCCCGACATTCGCCCCTCGCAGACGCCATTTCCGGCCGCGTCAGGAGCGGCAGCCTTGGGTTGCAGGTCAACTCCACAGGTAGAGGCTTCCTGGCCGACACAGGCCAGCCAATGGTGAGGTGCCAGCCAATTTCGATCACCAGGCAAAACTGAGGCCATGCAGTCCTTCCCCAAGGAGATCTCCATTGCTGTCGTAGGCACACCTGGCTGTGGAAAGTCTACTTTTGTTTCTGAAGATGCACGTGCTTATGGTGTCGAGGACTTTGCTGCACTCTTCGCCATGTCGGGAAGTTCAATATCCACACCTTTCCGCTGTAAGCAGCAAATGAATTCGCTCGTCAGTTTATCCCTCATATTCTGTAGACACTAGACGACTCGACTGGGTAAAGCAGCGAGAGTCACCCAGTGTCTCGATCGTGATTCACGAATTAGACATAACCAGGCTGACCTCGCCTCCTCGAGTGGACGGTGTATTTGTATGTTATGACAGCGGGGATGCTTCATCATTCGTTCCTGTCCCCAACTTTCTCCGTGGGTCAAATGTCATGCTTTTTGTTTTCCAAGTCACTTAACGCCCTTACTCTCAGGGTTGATACGCCCCATGAAATACTCAATTATTGTTGTCGCTCTCAAGTCAGATCTCCCAGTAGCTGTCGATCCTCAGACTTCATTAAGCTTGTTTCACCAACATGACGTGGGCCTAGTACAAGTAAATCATGTTGGAGATGTAGGGAAGATGAGAAAAGCGTTCAAGTTTCTATTGATGTCTATTCTTAGATTACCAAGTGAGTGATTGAGCGTCTCGCCCAAGTGTCTTTCTTGACCGTGTTGTGCCCACAGGCGCCGACCTTCGAAATCCTGCATCGCCGGAGACGTTGGTCTCTCCGTTCCCTTTCGAGGGTCGGGGGTCAATGTCGGCAACACCCACTGCGTCTTCTTCTGTAGCTTCCGTCCGGACTACGTCGCAGGCAAGTTCTTTTCGACTGTCGCCAACGTCTACCCTCCCGTCATCGCCTCCTCCTTTGGCAACGTCCCCGACTCGTGCCCGTTCAACTTCGGACTTGTTTTCCGAACGCGAGAAGGCGAGGTCTCGCCCCTCGAACGAGCGCACACTATCAAATGCACGGAGCGTCACTAACCTTGTACCGAGCAACGGCCTACAGTCACCTTCCGCGTCATCCTCGCATGCCGTGAAAGGTGACACACTGAATGG
This sequence comes from Leccinum boreale, assembly GCA_038092235.1. Taxonomy (NCBI): domain Eukaryota; kingdom Fungi; phylum Basidiomycota; class Agaricomycetes; order Boletales; family Boletaceae; genus Leccinum; species Leccinum boreale. The sequence continues at coordinate 71,787 of JBBPPX010000058.1, forward strand.
ACTCGAGGATGACGATCGTCATGTGGCGAAAGAGAAAGAGCCGTGGGTATCTTTTTTCATTGTACAATCTCTCCTTCGACTGAGACTCGTGTTGAGAAGTCGATCGATTCAATATGCCACTTTGGACGAGCTTCTCGACAAGCTTCTCTTTCTTGCAGTCAGCGGGGATGGTCAGCTGCTATATTCGAGAAAATCATATTTCTTCTGACATCCTTGCCCAGACCCAACTTTCATTGCACATTTCCTGCTCACTTATCGAAGATTTGCAAGTCCCCGAAGGGTCATGTTGGCTATGCAAAAACGCATGCGACAGCTTGATAACTCATTAGGCGATCCCATGTTTGCTAGTTATGCTCAAATGAGGTGAGCGGGTAAAAAAACTCCGTGCACGCACCTCCTCACTCCCTTGCAGAATCTGCCATCTACTTGAGACTTGGATGCATACTTACCCACAGGACTTTGTTGCCCCGGGTGCGGAAGGCGCACTGAGGGCGTTGGTGAATTCAATCGTCGGGAAGAGTTACCTTTTGCATTACGGATCTGACTTTCTTCCGTTCCTGGAGCATCTGCCAAACATCGTTGACTCCGATTCTCCCTGGGCATACAAGGACGACCACCAAGTCAATGATGCCGATGATCGTTACAGTATATCAGATGGGGAAGATGAATCCCTCGCAATGAATACAGATTCAGCGTCATCTCACCTATCCTCTGTGGCACCTTCACATGAAAACTCGACTGGCTCGGGTTCAAGAGAACGTACACAAAGTTTGCCTCTGGGTGCAAAGGCACTGACCATGCCCGTCACTTCACCGCACCCATCTGAAGCCCCCGAAATATCACCAAAGCAGCTCCTCAAAGAATTGTCTCGCCAGTCATTAGAGTTGCAGAACTACGACTGTTCAGAGATCGCTGAAGAGATCACTCGTATTGAAGGAAAGTTATTTATGGAAATAGAGGTGTGTGGAATATGTAACTTGCCCCTTGGATCTCTACCACGTTAATCTTGTAGCCGAGACATTGGCTCCGGTATACGTTCATACCTGGTCGCAAAGAACCCGAATCCGACTCCATCTCACGGTTTAACGCCATTTCGAACCATCTTGCGGATTGGTGCGTGTTAGATGTGTATCTCGGCCACGTCTAACAATCCCATAGGGTCGTCTCGCTGATCCTGTGTCACGATAAACCCAAGAATCGAGCCAAGCAGATCGAGAAATTCGTCGATATCGCACACAAGCTTCGCGCTTTGAACAATTACTCCGCCCTCCGCGCCTTCGTCGCTGGAATAAACAACTCGACTTTTCAAGGCGACGATACAATGGAGATATTCAAAACCAAAACACCAGATCACTACAAAAACCTCCTGTCCTGGGACGTTCTGCTCCAACACAGGGGTGCTCACCAAGCCTATCGGATGGCGCTGAAAAACACCAAAGGAGCCTGCATTCCCGCATTGTGAGTGAGTTGATCGACGAGTGTAAGCAGCTAAAACAGATCTCCATCAGGGAAGTACACATGTCGGATCTTATTCGTGCCCATGAAGGCAACCCCGACTTCAGCGCAACTGAGGCTAATAAAATTCACTGGGGAAAGTTCAACATGTTTGGAAGATTTATCCAGAGCACCACACATTGCCAATTACAATGTCAAACGACGTCCGACTACAACTTCACTGAGCGGCCCAAGATTGGGAATCTAGTGTTTAGCGAGTATGTGATGCCGGAGGAGGTCAGAGTGTTTTGTTTTGCTTCGAAGTTCCCGAACTGAAAACCTTCAGATGCAAATTTCCAGAATGGCACCAATCTCAGATTCGGACATCATTGACGAACCATTCAGACCAAGCCTGCCTCGGTCTTTCTCACGAGAGGACGGTCACTTTACACAGGGGAGAGACACTGCTCTCATTCGCAGACTATTCCAGTGGTGATGAGTCCCCACTTGTACTCGGAAATTTACTATTGTATCGCCAGTTTTTCTCTCTTGATTCTTTATTATGTTGTCTAACGTCTATCATCGGATACCCTGTTGCATACGTACTACCACCACTGACTGAGATGTTTTACCTGACGTACTGTATGATATTCTGCAGCCTCAGAATAGGCGCTTCCTTCACCGCGATTTGATGCAGACTGTATTATTAAAAGTTGACCCAGAGTGTTGACTCGTCGTCTACTCTTACGTAAGACGGTGGTAACGCGGTTGCCAATTAGAGCTCACGAATCTCTCGGCAAAGACGTTCCGTGGCAACCCTGTTATGATTCGTTGTTCATGCAAGCGACAACAATAAGTACAGTACGCCGCCTGGACTTCGGCGAGTTGCTACGAAGAGTCCCGAGTAGCGCCCTGCGTACCACCCATTTCCAGAACAATGACAGTCGCACAACAATAGCACTCCCAATTAGTTCTGGCCCGGGCCCAGGTTGGGTATAAAGGCTGCAGCTTTTCCGAAGTCATGCATATCCTTCTTGTTCCATCTCATTCCTCTTTCCTCAGGCCCTGCGGTACTGGTCTACTCGCAGTCGAACGTTGATTATTGAAAATTTGGAGCAGGACTCTCGTTTATTTGCTTCTTACTGTCATAATAAGATATCGTCACCATGATCGCCAACATCTCAAAAGCCACGACTTTATACCTCACGCCTGTCTTGATGTTAACGTCTTTGTTGCTCGTGCTTTTTGCCTACCTCTCTCCAGCGGTCATGCTACATAGCCGTGTGTCGCTGTTGACGGTAACGCCGTCCACGGTGCTCACGCAGCCTGGGTCAAATCAAAACGTTGATGGTCCCAGTATGTTTCTAGGGATACTAGGCAAGTCTTCGACGCCAGTGTGGATCATTTTCAACTGACGCAGCAATAGGATCTTGTGCCAAGCCCAATAATTCGGCACATTCAACCTGCACGTCGCCGTCGATCACCCCTGTTTACAGTGTGTACATTCCCCGCCGCCTGCTGTCGTAGAAATGATGCTGACTCTCGTCTGGCAGATGCCTCAGTGTTCACCTCAAACACACCTAGTGCCGATTTGGCAGCTCCTCCCACTGTTGCGGTGGTGTTTGTCACGATATCGCTGGTCTTCGCCCTCATCTTCTTCATCATGTTCACGGGGATCTCTTTTCGGCATCTAATGGGAAAGGCTGGTAATATTTGGGAAAAACCAGTGGTGCAACAGGCTTCTGCCTGGATTGGTATCAGTTCTTTTGTCGTCGGTGGGTGCAATAGCTATTTGCAACCCAATGATGTCTTGTGCCGACAATTATACTCCGCAGGCTTGGCATCTTTCCTGATCCTTCGCATGTACTTTGGGAAAGCGGCGGATGATTTTAACTTGAGCATCAGTGGCCAAGGAACGCACGGTCCACAACTCATTGCAAACACGAGTAACGCTTTCACGAGTGAGTTGCTGCTCAATGCCTCAGATCATATCTAGATGCTGATTATCATGCCAGTGATTTGGGTTGGTTATGGGTTCTTTGCCGTGCCAGTTGTGGTTTCATTGGCAAAGCTGCACGTCCTCGCAACAAAATGAACAGATAATGTGCAAGTATAGAAAGCATAGAATCATTACCACCATCTGGATTATTAGCACTGTAACTATCTATGCATACAAACCACCGTGTAGCCTGAAACCGATTGTTTTTCTTCCCCCTACGGGGATAACCGCGTTTGCGGTCCGCCCGACAACCCTTGGAACCCGTCGAACTTGAAACTCTAAATTTGGAAAGCTTCAATCGCCGCCTCAATTCATAGTTGAACGCGTGACTTCGAGATTCGAAGCGTTGTTCTCTTTTTTTTTTTTTCACCTGACTTTATTGATGGATGTGAGTTTTAACTCTGTTCTCGGTTCTCTTTCTCCTTGCTATGATGAGTGTTGTAATCAACCACTACTGGCACCTCTTAGTCGACTTGATGCAGAGTTGCAGCCTTGCAGCCTCTGCATCACTGACATTACCGGCTCTCTGACACCCATTCTTCGATGTCAATTCTTTTCCTATCGCAAGCTCACACCTTATTTCCAGAACCTGTGATGCCGACACGGAAGCCCGTCGACAAAGTTTTCCGCATATGGCTGACTGTTGGTCCCCGTGATGTCCCCGTATCATTGTACCCTTATCTTCTGTACCCAGAATGCGGCGTTCCCAGCCTATCGTTTATATATTCCGGTACAGCATCCTGTGATGCACTATCGTTGCCCGTCGTAACACCACCTAACCATGCCATCCTGGTCCGATCTTGCTGCCGACAAGAAACGCCGCCAGCACGAGGCGATCCCTACAGAGTGGCTGGTCACTCCTCCCCCCGAGACGACACTCAATGTGACTCGCTTTCCTGAGACGTGTGGTCTATTGACGCCGCGAGAACTAGTGATCACGAATGAGGATGTCGACAATTTGCTGAAGAAGCTCGCGAGCGGCGAATGGACCGCCGTCGAGGTCACGACCGCGTTTTATAAACGGGCCATCGTTGCCCAACAATTGGTAGGCGTTCGTGCGGTCGTTGTTCGTTACCACAGTTGATGAAAGGCAGGTGAATTGTTTGACCGAGATATTCGTGGATCGTGCCCTCGCTCGTGCGGCCGAGTTGGATGATGCGTTGAGGAAGACCGGAAAGGTCGTCGGTCCACTTCACGGCCTGCCTATATCCTTGAAGGACCAGCTGTGTATCAAGGGTTTGGAAACGACATTAGGCTACGTATCCTGGATTGGAAAATACGCAGATCGGAATGCGGTACTGGTCGATATCCTGGAAGAATGCGGGGCCGTTCCGTTCGTTAGGACAAACATACCGCAGACATTGATGGTACGCCCGTATTCGTCTCTCCGTGTCACACTTGTTAACACCTGCTTTAGTGGGGTGAAACCTTCAACCACATTTTCGGCAGGACAACCAATCCGCATAACCGTTCGCTGACTTCTGGGGGTTCCTCCGGAGGAGAGGGTGCCTTGATTGCCTTGAGAGGAAGCCCATTGGGTGTCGGCTCTGACATTGGAGGGTGAGTACCTCCCAAGAGTCAATGGATCAAGGGTTGATCTCCTCTCCAGCTCTGTGCGGATTCCTGCTGCGCTGTGTGGTCTGTATGGCCTGAGGCCTTCTTTCGGTCGGGTGCCTTACGGCGGTGCAGTAAACACCTTGGAGGGACAAGATTCCGTATTGTCCGTTCTCGGTCCCATGGCCAACAGTGTCTCGGGACTCAAGGTGTTCGTGGAAGCGGTCATCAAGGCGAAACCTTGGCTCAAGGACCCGCTGGCCGTACGCAAGAAATGGGACGAAGATGAGTACTTGCTCAAGGACCGCGATGGCGGCCGAAAGCTATGCTTTGCGATCATGTGGGATGACGGTGTTTGCGTCCCGCATCCCCCTCTCATTCGAGCGCTCAAACGGATTCAAGCAGCGCTCACGCAGGCTGGTCATAGTGGTATGTTTTGGTCCACGCAGCGTTGTCACCTCTTTTTCTTTTTTTCCGACATCCATCATTTGCAGTGATTATATGGCACCCGCTCGAGCATGAAAGATTAGTTGAGCTGACGGTACGTTCAGTCGACTTCAGAGTCGGTCCGAGAAAAAAAGTCATCTTTTTCATTGAAGTGGGCCATATTCGACGCTGGCTCCTCGGAAGATTTCATGATTACAGCCTCGAAGAGCGGGGAGCCAATCATCTCCAGCATGTTACCAGAGGGTAACGACTCGACGCCATTCCGTTCCAGGGTTTGCGGTTCCACCGCCTACGAGCTCTGGCAAGTTCAGAGGGCCCGGCGTGATCTCCGCGCCAGGTACTTGGAGCACTGGAACGCCACCGCGACGAGCACGGGAACAGGACGGCCAGTGGACGCCATCATCTGCCCTGCGGCTCCTTTCGTAGCCCCCCCTCACGGGCACTTTAGGTCGGTGCTCTTGTTTGGTATCTGTCTTTTGTATACGTTCGCCGACACACGACCGTCAGTTATGGTAATTATACCACGGTGTGGAACGCGCTCGACTATACTGCGTCCGTTTTCCCCGTGACCACCGTCGATCCGGTCCTAGACGTCAAGCAGTCTCGAGAGAACTTTATCGGCGCCGACGACCGAAGGGTTCACGAGATGTGTATGTTCTTGTTCCTTCTGTTTGCCGCTTCTCGCTGAGACACTTTATTAGACGAGCCGGAGGTGTTTAAAGACGCCCCCGTCTCTTTGCAACTTGTCGGGCGTACGTTGGAGGAGGAAGCGGTCATCGCCATGACTGAGATCGTCGACGCTGCACTCAAGGCCACCCAATGAGCAATTGTAGCTTTTCTGTGGCCGGCCAGACTTAAATTGTGTACGATAGATAGCATAAACAAGGAACGTCATCAAAGCTTGGCGAGGTGAAGCTGCCACGCCTCGTTCAACAATGTAAAATTACCCGCTGCGCCCCATGATCCGCTGCCCACGTACCAAGTGCACAGTATTTTCTTATTTCTCTGACGGAGTATGTTCCACTTGACGCACACCAGCTAGCAACAGATTCAGTCAACCCAGAGTAGATGTGTCATATATCGAGCCGCCATTGCGAACTTGAAGATGACAGAGGACTCAGGCGTCGTGATGAGAATTGGCATTCGATCAGCGACACTGACATGACAATGTGCGTACTACTAGATACATACTGATAGTGACATTCTAAACGCTGGCGCCTGGTGTTGTTGTAGTATGCAAAGCCATACAAATTCATTGGCCCAAACGGCAGTGGATGACTGTACGTAGAACTTCGCAGACGTGGCACAAATATTCGCTCGCGAGCTGGGGATATATCCGAAAATAATGTCACCGTTCTTGACGTTTAAATGGCTAACTGTCTAGAAAGATTATTTAACCTATGTCTGTTGTAGGAGCGGTGCTGGATCATCCTGGATGACCTGCATCGCATTAGATGAAGATGAGAGTTGTTGATATTCGTCTATACCTGACGGGAAGGAGAAATGAAGAGAAGTTAATCATCTATTTTGAACACGTCTGGATGCCGGACTAGCTTATAGAACTGACCATGTATCTTGGAGTCGAGTAAACCCTTGTCGAATTGTTGGAAGCACTTGAGACCGAAGAAGAAGATGACCAGTAAGCCTAGTGAGTACGTGGAAGTCACTGCAGGCACGTAAATAAGTCGTAAATCAGTAAAAGGTCGACTGGAACAACAATTATACTGACCCAAGGCAGTGTAACCGATAGACGAGGACAATAGATCGAAGCGGACCAGTTTATAGACTATAGGACCGCCAAGAACGCCCAGGTATGCAGTATGCACCTATGGAAGACATATCTATCGTCTGGCGCCCCCGCCAAAATCAGGACTCACGATTCCGAAGGTGGTTATAACCATCACGATGACCAATGAAACCTCTGGTAAAGAAATTGGCATCGTTCGGGCCATAGAGTTGGTGGAGGCTCCACTTACGAATCCCGACTGCAATGAACGGGGTTCAGCGATTGTGGAAAATGCTGTGGTGGATACAGATGATGACACATACTTGTGATGATGAAAAAGCGTTGAGCTCTGGTAGCTAATAAGGCTTTCAGTGCCATCCTGGAGGGAGGAAGCAAGTCTGGGGTGCCGAAGCTTGGCTGAGATGACAGTGGGATGGGCAGTCGGGATCCTGTTTTCAGGATGAACAAGTGGTTTAAATACGGATGCACCAAAGGCTTTTAAACGAAGATAGAAGCCAACCCGAAACACGTACAGGATGTGGGACGAATCATTCGAGAGAAAAGGGGAAACGGACTCGGAGGCGCTCGCCGGTTTTACTGTAAATAAAGGAAACCGTACAATTAAATAACAAGACTTGATGGTGTATACCTGCAGCGAGAGCGGCCGCGCGGGAGGAATAGGCAGGGGATGGCGGATGGCAGGTTCCTGGCAACGAATCAGACTTTTTGGGTCTGGGAGGACGCCGACTTCAGTGGTACGTACCAACAGATATGTCGTCAATCTTTCGAGGGTTACCTGTAGAAAGCAGTACGGACGTTATTCCTATGGTTTGCGCGCCGGGTATCACCAGGAGCACCTTGTACAATGCATGCATCATCTCGTCGACCCGAATATCTTTGATTGGCCCTTTCGGTGCCTGCCCATCGCGGTGCGCTTTACAAAACTTGCCACTCACGAAGTATGTCCAATTTCTTTGACTAGGGTGTCCCAGGGGGGGATTTAAGTCCGTATAATCCACTCCAGCCACAGATTCAGACATTGGCAGAGTTGTGTTGACTGCATGCAAACAGTTCGCAGAAGTGTCCATCGCATCACGAGCCCTGTGCTTTACACGCTCGTTCCGCGACCGACCGAGAATGCGGAAGTCGCAAACAACAGGTACGCGGCACTTACACGGCGTCCCATGCAAAACCAGAACATGCAAAAGCTCACCATGTTTATTTCTAACAGCGTATCGAATAGCATGTTGACTGGCACAATGAAAGCAAATGCTCGCGTCGCAGGAATCGATTGAATTCCCGAACTTTGACTCTACTCTTCCGATATGTCAGCCAATCGCGACTTGCAAAATTACTTACATAACCCACGCAGGTACAATGACTCCGCTAAAATCGGTCGGGAACCAAGCCCAATAAACTTGAACGAAATCTCGACGAAACAGACCGTACGCAACTTGAACGTCTGTCCCAGATGCTACATCATCCGATACAACCCGTGGCATAAAACCTACGAAACCCGTCAGCTTAAGGATAACAACGTTGCATGGCACGAAAGCTTGTGACATAGTGCCGCCATTTCAGAAAGCAAGGTCAGAAAGCAAGATGTAACTGAACTGACACCGCGAGATCTCCTGAGAAACAACGTTTACGGGCCCTACTACGCAAGACCCACAACTTCAATCATCCCACGCCGCTCCGACCCGATATCGCCGTCCTAGACTTTACCAACTCTTTCACACGTTCTTCGATGAGTCCAATATTCTTTACGCTCACACCTCTTATTTCCAGAACCTATAATGCGATCCGGCCGGAACCCCGTCGACAAATATGGAGGCTGAATTTTAGTCCTCGTGATACAAGAACTATTCGGTGCCCTTATCTCGTCGGTCCAGTTCCCAGCCGCATCGTTTATATATTCTGGTGCAATCATATGGTGCACTATCGTTGCTCATCGTAACACCACCTAACCATGCCATCGTGGTTCGAACTTGCTGCCGACAAGAAACGCCGCCAGCACGAGGCCATTCCGACAGAGTGGCTGGTCACTCCTCCCCCCGAGACGACACTCAATGTAACCCACTTTCCTGAGATGTGTGGTCTCTTGACATCGCGAGAACTAGTGATCACGAATGAGGACGTCGATAAGTTGCTGAAGAAGCTCGCGAGTGGTGAATGGACCGCCGTCGAAGTCACGACTGCGTTTTATAAACGGGCCGTCATCGCCCAACAATTAGTAAGTGTCCGTGCGGTCGTCGTTCGTTACCGCAGTTAACGAAAGGCAGGTGAATTGTCTGACCGAGATATTTGTGGAGCGTGCCCTCGCTCGTGCGGCCGAGTTGGATGATGCATTGAGGAAGACCGGAAAGGTCGTTGGTCCACTTCACGGACTCCCTATATCCTTGAAGGACCAGCTGTGTATCAAGGGTTTGGAGACAACAATAGGCTACGTATCCTGGATTGGAAAATATGCAGATCGGAATGCGGTACTCGTCGATATCCTGGAAGAATGTGGGGCCATTCCGTTTGTCAGGACAAACGTACCGCAGACATTGATGGTATGCCCGGATTCGTCTTCCCGTGTCACACCTGTTCCCATGTTAACTCCTGTTTTAGTGGCCAGAAACCTTCAACCACATCTTCGGCAGGACATCCAATCCGTATAATCGTTCGCTGACTTCTGGGGGTTCTTCCGGGGGAGAAGGTGCCTTGATTGCTTTGAAAGGAAGCCCTTTAGGTGTCGGCTCTGACCTTGGAGGGTGAGTACCACTCGAGAGTCATGGGTCAAGGATTGATCCCCTCCTCAGCTCTGTGCGGATTCCTTCCGCGTTTTGTGGTCTGTATGGCCTAAGGCCTTCTTACGGTCGGGTGCCTTATGGCGGTGCCATGAATACCCTTGAGGGCCAAGATTCCATATTGTCCGTTCTCGGTCCCTTGGCCAACAGTGTCTCTGGACTCAAGGTGTTCGTAGAAGCGGTCATCAAGGCGAAACCCTGGCTCAAGGACCCGCTGGCCGTACACAAGAAATGGGACGAAGATGAGTACTTGCTCAAGGATCGCGACGGCGGCCGAAAGCTATGTTTTGCGATCATGTGGGACGATGGCGTTTGCGCCCCGCATCCCCCTATCACTCGAGCGCTCAAACGGGTTCAAGCGGCGCTCACGCAGGCTGGTCATAGTGGTATGCTTTGGTCCACGCATCTTCGTCGCTTCTTTTTCTCTGACATCCATCTTTTGCAGTGATTATATGGCACCCGCTCGAGCATGAAAAAATAGGCAAGCTGATGGTACGTGCAGTGGACTTGCAAGAAACCCATCCGAGAAAAATTTTGAATTTCTTCTTTTTCTTCGAAGTTGGCTATATTCAACGCTGGCAACTCGGAAGATTTCATGACTACAGCCTCGGCGAGCGGGGAGCCAATCATCTCCAGCATGTTGCCGGAGGGTAACGACCCGACGATCGCCCCATTCCGTCCCAGGGTTGGCGGTTCCACCGCTTACCAGCTTTGGCAAGTTCAGAGGGCCAGACGTGATCTCCGCGCCAGGTACTTGGAGCACTGGAACAACACCGCAACGAGCACGGGAACAGGACGGCCGGTGGACGCCATCATCTGCCCTGCAGCTCCTTTCGCAGCACCCCCTCACGGGCACTTCAGGTTGGTGGTCACGGTCGTATTTCGTATCTGTCTTCTATTTACGCACGCCGACAAACGACTGCCAGATACACTAATTATACCGCGGTGTGGAGCATGCTTGACTATACTGCATCCGTTTTCCCTGTGACCACCGTCGATCCGGTCCTAGACGTCAAGCAGTCTCCCCAGAACTTTATCGGCGCCGAGGACCGAAAGTTCAACGAGATTTGTATGCTCTTGTTCCTTCTGTTTTCCACATCTCGCTGAGACACTTTATTAGACGAGCCGGAGGTGTTTAAAGACGCCCCCGTTTCTCTGCAACTCGTCGGGCGTACGTTGGAGGAGGAAGCGGTCATCGCCATGACCGCGATCGTCGACGCTGCACTCAAGGTTACCACTGGGCAAACGTAGCTTGTCCGTGACCGGTCAGGTCATGTTTAAATTGTGTACGATACATACAGTTGACTCAGAAAACCCATTGATTTCTCCATTTCCTGAGTTTTGGGGCATAGCATTGCCTGCAGTGGTGTCGCCCTAATCAGGGAACACGGGTTTCAAACCAGCAAGGGATTCCACGGTCCTGCTTGCTTCGCGGGACCTTGTACGTCTGTGCGACCAGTTCGGCAGTCCAACCCATGGGCTAGAGCATGGCAATTGGATACAAGTAATGCGGCGAAGACGTTCTTCTCACACCTGGATAGAGTCGTGCGCTTGCGAATTATTGTCGACCGCTTCGGAGATGACCGGCGTCGGACGTGGGCTGATCGACGGTTGAGCGAAGGACGAGTTGATTGGTGCCAGTGGAAGCGCTACTCACTTGAGAGACATGTTCTCTACGCCGACCGCGACACCGAGAGATATTTCCTTTGACTGGATTTGCGTAGGCGATATTGCGAATGGCCATGAGACCGGAGGAACATAGTTCACGCTGGATATGGGCACTTGATGGTGTATGCCAGAGCGGTCGCGCGGTCCCCGGCCGTGCCGGGGATCACCGGGAGCATCTTGTATAATGCTGAGCACTGACATGGACAGTCGACACCTCTTAGTTGACTTGATGCAAAGCTGCAGCCTCCTCGTTCAAATTATGACAAAGATACCGACTCTCTGACACGTTCTTCGATGTCGATTCTTTTCCATTCGCAAGCTCACACCTCGTACACTTCCAGAACCTGTAATGGCGACCCGGAACCCCCGTGGTCGACAAATTTTGCGTATAAGCCGCTGAATGTCAGCTATAGTCTCCTTGAAACAAAAACTAGGCATGGCACGTAACTCCCCTCTTGGACCGTACTCCCCTTGCTTCGGACAAGAAACACCGCGACCATTCCTACAGAGTAGCTGATCACTCCTCCTCCCAAAACGATACGCTTACCTGAGCCATGTGGTTTGACCGCGACCCCGCGAGAACTAGTGGTTGGCACGAACGCGGACTCATCGACAATTTGCAGAAGAAGTTGGCGAGCAGCCTATGGACCGCAATCGAAGTCACGACCGCGTTTCATAAACCGGCGTCATCGGTGGTCGTCGTTCATTACCGCGATGGACGAAAGGTAGGCGTATCGTTGCAACAACCGAGATACCCGAGGAGCTTGTACCCTTACCTCGTCCGTGTGTACCCAAACGCGGAGTTTCCAGTCAATTGTTTATATATTCCGGTGTAGTATCCTGTGGTGCACTATCTTTGCCCTTCGTAACACCACCTAACCATGCATAGTGGTTGGCACGAACGCGGACTCATCGACAATTTGCTGAAGAAGTTGGCGAGCAGCCTATGGACCGCAATCGAAGTCACGACCGCGTTTCACAAACCGGGCTCATTGGTGGTCGTTGTTCATTACCGCGATGGACGAAAGGTAGGCGTTTCGTTGCAACAACCGAGATACCCGAGGAATTCTCGGCTTGTACCCTTACCTCGTCCGTGTGTACCCAAACGCGGAGTTTCCAGTCAATGATTATATATTCCGGTGTAGTATCATGTGGTGCACTATCGTTGCTCATCGTAACACCACCTAACCATGCCATCCTGGTCCGACCTTGCTGCCGACAAGAAACGCCGCCAGTGCGAGGCGATTCCTACAGAATGGCTGGTCACTCCTCCCCCCGAGACGACACTCAATGTGACCCGCTTTCCTGAGACGTGTGGTCTATTGACACAACGAGAACTAGTGATTACGAACGAGGACGTCGACAATTTGCTGAAGAATCTCGCGAGCGGCGAATGGACCGCGGTTGAGGTCACGACCGTGTTTTATAAACGGGCCATCGTTGCCCAACAATTGGTAAGTGTTTGTGCGGTTAATCACTCGTTACCGCAGTTGACGAAAGCCAGGTGAATTGTCTGACCGAGATATTCGTGGATCGTGCCCTCGCTCGTGCGGCCGAGTTGGACGACGCGTTGAGGAAGACCGGAAAGGTCGTCGGTCCACTCCACGGACTCCCTATATCCTTGAAGGACCAGGTGTGCATCAAGGGTTTGGAGACGACAGTAGGCTACGTATCCTGGATTGGAAAATACGCAGATCGGAACGCGGTACTCGTCGATATCCTGGAAGAATGCGGGGCCGTTCCGTTCGTCAGGACAAACATACCGCAGACATTGATGGTACGCCAGTATTCGTCTTCCCGTGTCACACTTGTTAACTCCTGCTTCAGTGGCCAGAAACCTTCAACCACATCTTCGGCAGGACAACCAATCCGTATAACCGTTCGCTGACTTCTGGGGGTTCCTCCGGGGGAGAGGGTGCCTTGATTGCCTTGAGAGGAAGCCCCTTGGGTGTCGGCTCTGACATTGGAGGGTGAGTACCTCCCAAGAGTCGATGGATCAAGGGCCTTTACCCTCCCTAGCTCTGTGCGGGTTCCTTCCGCGTTTTGTGGTCTGTATGGCCTGAGGCCTTCTTGCGGTCGGGTACCCTTCGGAGGTGCCGCGAACACTATGGAGGGACAAGACTCCATATTGTCCGTTCTCGGTCCCATGGCCAACAGTGTCTCGGGACTCAAGATGTTCATGGAAGCGGTCATCAAGGCGAAACCCTGGCTCAAGGACCCGCTTGCCGTGCGCAAGAAATGGGACGAAGACGAGTACTTGCTCAAGGATCGCGACGGCGGGGGAAAGCTATGCTTTGCGATCATGTGGGACGACGGCATTTGCGCTCCGCATCCCCCTATCACTCGAGCATTCAAACGCGTTCAAGCGGCGCTTACGCAGGCCGGTCATAGTGGTATGTTTTATGAGTTTTGTCTCTGCTTTTTTTTTTCCCGACATCCATTCTTTGCAGTGATTACGTGGCACCCGCTCGAGCATGGAAAATTGGCCGAGCTGGCGGTACGTGCGATCGACTTAGAGTCGGTCCGAGAAAAAAAAGACATTCAATTTTTTTTTTGTTTCTTCAAAGTGGGCCATATGGAACGCTGGCTCCTCGGAAGATTTCATGACTACAGTCTCGGAGAGCGGGGAGCCACTCATCTCCAGCATGTTGCCAGAGGACGACCCGACGATAACCTCCTTCCGATCCAAAGAAGTTGGCAGTTGCACCGCCTACGAGCTTTGGCAAGTTCAGAGGGCCAAACGTGATCTCCGCGCCAGGTACTTGGAGCACTGGAACGCCACCGCAACGAGCACGGGAACAGGACGGCCGGTGGACGCCATCATCTGCCCTGCGGCTCCTTTCGTAGCCACCCCTCATGGGCACTTCAGGTCGGTGCTTTTCTTTGGTATCGATCTTCTGTATACGCTCGCCAACACACACGATCACCAGCTACGGTAATTATACCATGGTGTGGAACGCGCTCGACTATACTACGTCCGTTTTCCCTGTGACTACCGTCGATCCGGTCCTCGACGTCAAGCAGCCTCGCGAGAATTTTTTCGGCGCCGACGACCGAAAGGTTTACGAGATGTGTATGCTCCTAACTGTTCCTTCGGTTTGCAACTTCTCGCTGAGACACTTGATTAGACGAGCCGGAGGTGTTTAAAGACGCCCCCGTCTCTTTGCAACTCGTCGGGCGTACGTTGGAGGAAGAAGCGGTCATCGCGATGACCGAGATCGTCGACGCTGCACTCAAGGTTACCACTGGGCAATTGTAGCTTGTCTGTGGCCGGCCAGATCATACTTGAATTGTGTACGATAGATAACATAAACATGAAATGCCATCAAAGCTTGGCAGGGTGAAGCGGCCGCGCCTCGTTCACAAAAATACCCGCTGCGCCCATCCCGCTGCCCACGCACATGCTCGTGCAAAGTATTTTCTCGTTTCTCCGACGGAGTTCAGCCAGTCCGGTCACCACTTGACGCACACCAGCTACAAACAAACCCAGTCAACCACGTACACGAGTGAAATTTTTACGGGAGACTTACTCATCCCGAGTGGATGTGTCACAGCTATCGAGCCGCCACTGCAAAGGACCACTCAGATACGTCGCAATGAAAGAATTGATGCGAAAATCCTACTTTGGGTTGACCTTGTTCATCGGGACTCCGAGTTCTTCTACGCAGTAAGCAAACTGCGACGCAAACGCTTCATTGATCTGCACAGTATCAGCTCCGTCTGAAAACGAGAGGCAAAAAGGTCTGAACCTCGTATACGTCGACATCTTCTTTCGAGAGGCCAAACCGGGACAGGACCTTGGGGATAGCTGCAACAGGACCGATGCCCATGTGCCTTGGCTCGACACCTTGGGCGTGCGCTCAGGTTCTCATTCCAGTCCTACTGAAACCGTGAACGTACCCACGACGGCGCACCCTACCCATTTGGCCAAGATATCCATTCCCTCAGCCTGAGCCCTTTCCCTCGTCGTAAGAATGCACAGTGCAGCACCGTCACCGATGCCGCTAGCATTGCCTGCAGTAGTGGTGTCGCCCCAATCAGGGAAAACGGCTTTCAGACTAGCAAGGGATTCCACGGTCACGCCTGGACGGATGGTGTCGTCCGTCGAGATGACAGGACCGCGCACTTCAACCGGAATTATCTCCTCGGCGAATATACCTTTGGCCTGGGCCTACCCGGGGTCGATTGTGAAACAGATGGTCCCTGGAAGTGGACGGAATGGGTTACCTGGCTGGCTCTAGTGTGCGAAATCAACGCATATTCGTCCTGCTTGCTCCGCGGGACCTTGTAGGTCTGTGCAACCAGTTCGGCAGTCCAACCCATGGGCTAGAGCAGGGCAATTGAATACAAGTAATGCGGCGAAAACGTTCCTCTCACACCTGGATGGAGTCGTGCGCTTGCGAATTATTGTCGACCGCTTCGGAGACGACCGGCGTCGGGCGTGGGCTGATCGACCGTTGAGCGAAGGACGAGTGAGTGGTGGAAGCGCTACTCACTTGAGAGACATGTTCTCTACGCCGACCGCGACACCGAGAGATATCTCCTTTGACTGGATTGCGTAGGCGATATTGCGAATGGCCATGAGACCAGAGGAACATAGTCTGTTCACGGTAGATATGGGCACTTGATGGTGTATACCTGCAGCCAGAGCGGCCGCGCGGGAGGAATAAGCAGGGGAAGGCGGATGGCAGGTTCCTGGCAACGGATCAGACTTCTGGGAGGACGCCAACTTCAGAGGTACATACCGACGCATATATCGTCAATCTTTCGAGGGTCGAGCCCTGTCTCTTTGAATGTTGCCTGTAGAAAGTAGTACGAACATTATTCCTATCGTTTGCGTGCCGGGGATCATCGGGAGCACCTTGTACAATGCATGCATCATCTCATCGACGGGAGTATCTTTGAATTGGCCCTTTCGGTGCCTGCCCATCGCGGTGCGCTTTGCAAAGGTGATGACGACGTCATCTGGACATTTCTCCAGAACAGCAGCGAGACCTGGCGTTGCATGCGTAGACATGGTTCGCATTGCGGGTATAGAGATTCTGGAGCGAAGGATAGAAGGGAGCATTGAGGTTTCGGCGGAAGATCCGGCGGGTCCTCTCTCAATCCATGAAGCTAAAGCCGAACCGAAAATATCACATATCATCTCACGCGTGTTGATGGACAAATGCACACATTTCTAGTATCTGACTATATGCTCTCTAACTCGACGAAATTCCCCTGCGAGAGATCCTATGACGAGGACCCTCTTGTATTAGACAGCGCGTTGTGCCTGGATTTTGCAATGATGGCATCGTAACAGCCTCTGCAGGCGTGATGGGCGAGCTTGGCTGCTCCACAAGATGGGCAGTTGACGATATCTGCAGGGAGAAAGAGATGTCAGAAGCATTCAAAACAGAGTGCAAGGACGTACTCTGCTTGTCCTTGAGCCCCTTGTTGGCACTACGCATCGATTTTCGGGAATGGGAGACTTTGCTTTTGGGTACGGCAAGGACTATGGCGGGAAGGAGGTCAAGGAGGGGCTGCAACAAGGGCAGCGCGAGGTTGAATGGCGTTGCGCGGGTGAGCCATGGCAGACGAAGAGCAGAGAAAAAAGAGCGAGTCTGGTTGAGTGCAAGAGTAGCCATGTGCGGAAAGTTCCCGAGTCCACCCAAGTCTTTCCGCGACCTCCATCATGTTCAGACTCACCCGCCCCGTGCTACACCAAGTCGCCAAGAAGACGACAGGCATTACGGGCCTCGCGGTGCACCCAAATCCGCTCCCGGAACTCAGAGAGACATACAAATCCACGGTTTCTGCGCTTGCGTCGATACCTTCGACGTCCGTCTATCGGCAGGGTGTCGAGGCCCTTACGAAACACAAGCTCAACATCGTAGAGGGTGCAAATGGAGACATAGCTAGCGTGGAGAAACAGCTGGACGAGGGACAGATCGAAGAGTCTCTGGACATTGCAAAGGACGAGCTGCAGCTCGTTCAGAATATGTTACAGTGGAAAGCGTAGGTGACCCGTGCTCATGGGACCTCGCACAGGGCTGATCGTCACACAGTTGGGAGACATTGGAGGAAAAGGTCCCAGCGGGTCAATGGGAGTACTTTGGGAACGAGTCGAGACCGACATCATGATCATGTTGTTGTTCCGAGACCAATTCTATTCAAAGCATACTATTGGCGCAGCTACCGCGAAAAAGACCGGTAGATGAGTTGCTGTGAGCCCTTACTCGATGGCAATCCACGTAAGTGGTTTGCGAGAGAAAATGGGACATGTTCGCTTTCATACAACACGAAAAATGGATTTGAATGTGGGTGGCAGTTATTTTCATTAGCCTGACGACCAAAGAACGGGACCAAAGTACACTCGTCAAGGAATGTCTGAATTCGAGTTTGCCTACGAGAGAGACGGGAAAGCGGCTTCGTCATCGACGTTTACGGCAGTCGCGCCATTGGCGCGTCGTCCCCTGTCGCTGCCGCGACCACGACCACCACGACCACCGTCCTCCCCTCTGTCACCACCACGGCTACCGCCACGACCGCCACGACCACCGCGAGCAGGGCGCTCGAAGCGGGCTTCGATTTCGATAAAGACCTTTTCTTTCTTTTCGACACGTGCCTTTGGGGCTGATTTTGTCTGGGAGGGGGGATCAGAAGTGGTGAAGGAAAGGGAGGGCAAGGAAAGGAGTACCTTTCCTGAAAAGTAAGATTCGCCTTCGGCTTTTTCCAACAGGGTTACGCCATCCCAGATGCCATCTTGGCCATCGTTTGCTTTGCGTGTCTCGAGTTTTGGAAGGAGATCAAGCTCCTTTTCCTTTTGCTGAGCAAGGTACTGGTCGAGGGTAAGGGTGTTGTCCTCTTCTTCCTGATCTCGGTCTTTTCTGCGGGGTGCTTCAATTTTGTCTGCGTCGGGGGACGATTGCCCTGGAGCAGCATCTGGAGCGGGGGCATCCCAATCGCCTGCGGAGGCATCCGCGTCGGCGGGAGCACCCCAGTCGTTTACGACAGCAGATTCTGCTGCTGCGTCGACCGTCGCGGCTTCTTCGACCTTGAGTTCGGTATTTCCGTCGTCTCCACCCCAACCGTTGTGTAGTTTCTTGTCCGAATCACTGCAGGGGCGATGAGGAAGAAAGAGAGGACGAGGAAGGGAGAACGCACGTCTTGCCAGTAGCGCTGTGCTTGTCGTAGGTGCGGCCTCTGCTGCCACGGTTGGCACCACGGCCTCTGCCGCGGCTGTCTTTGCGTTCGCCATCGACTGGGAGGATGGGATGAGAGGGGGAAGTGGGAGAAGTGTGAAAGGGACGGACACCGTCTCTGTTTGGCTTCTGGTGCGACAGGGGGATCGTCGGATGGTTGTTCGCGATCGGCGTTTTGGCGTGCACCGCCTCGTGGATAGTATTTACCGCCACGGGAGGCGGGGCCGACCTTTGCACGCTTTGGGGGTGCGGATGTCTGCGGGGCGGGGGCAGACTCGGCGGGAGGGGGTGGTGAGGGGGGACTCTCGCTTTCCTCTGTGTGATGACTGTGTGATGAGATAATAATATATGAATAGAAAATGATACTGACGGTCGAGGAGGGCAAACGGGTTTCGAGTTGCCACCGACATTGGGAAGGGACGGGGGAAGGAAGACGACCGTAGATTAGGTTCACCTGTCACTCGGGGTCCTACTGTACAGTTCTTCCCACAAAACTAAACACCCCACTGGCACCCCGTCTCTTTCACACAACCAGGTGAGTCTCTTATTTTTTCTTTTCTTCCAGGGTGTATGCTCATTTGTGTGTTCAGCCCCATAAAGCATCTCAACGACGACTCACTGCCGCGAGGATGTGCGGGTCGAGGACCTTGGGACCGTTGGCGGGCTGGAGAGCGACTTTTCGATGGGACTTGGGTGCGGTGTGTCCGTTTGGATGGCCATTCAAAGGTCTTTCGTGTGGATTTTTATCGCAATGTCTCGTTGTACATGTTGTAGTACATTTTTGGTAATCGTCACTTGATCTCTACTTCCATTATGTCTCCACGTCGGATGGACATTTCCTCTCTCCTTCGCGATCCTTCCCCTCCTCGTAACCCCTCATCGTCACTCCTCTCCATCCTCAACACACCAGACAGTCACCGTCTCGACCTCCTCGTACACGCTGCCTCCGAGGAGCGTCGCAGATTAGACACCGATCATGCCCGCCACTACTTCCCTCACCGCCCACACAAACGCACCCGCGGCTCTCGTTCGCCGTCTCCCATCCCCTCCTCGGCTAGCCCAGTTAACCTTTACCCGACCCTGCGTCGCGATCCCACCCGCGTAGCACCGTTCGACGACTCTCACTCCCTTCCCCACCCTGTCCTCCAGCACCCCTCTCCCTTCTCTCACCCCCCTCATCATTCATCCTCCCCTCATCGTCACTCTCCCCAGCAGTTCCGTCCACAACCCCATCCTTCCCCAACCCACTTTGCTTCTCTCGTACCCGCATTTCCAGAGCCTCCTCATCCCATGTCTCCGCGGTACGGATACGGTCCAAGGATGGCAGGTGGTATCGAAATCCTCTCCAACGACCCACCCAGACCGGATTTGTCAATCTTTCAAAGCCCGAGACACTCCCCCGAACGCTTGGTCTCCGAGGCCCGCGCGGAGTACCCACCAACAAGGGTGTCTCCTCTCCCCTCCAGGATCTTTTCTCTCGACGACGAGAGACATCCATCAAGGGCGTCCCTGCACCACTTAGACACCGACCCACTTCGAGACTGGCCACGGTCTCGTCCTCCCCCCCTGTCTTCCCCTTCGCTCGACCATTCGATGGACATCAACAAAAGCATTTTCACACCCGCCAACCCTGTTGATTTTCATCCCATTGAGCGCCATCCGATCCGCGTCTGGGAAGATCAACCCACACGCCTCGCCCCAGCACGCATGTCGGACAGGCAACCTAGCTCCCCGGAACGCCGCAGGTGGTCAGGCGCGACTGAGGCTGGTCATGGTGTGCTGCCAGTCAAGAGAGAAATCCAGACAGAGTCCGTCACGGAAAATGGTTTGTTCCCCCATTCCTTCATTCGCCCTGTCTCACTCTGTCATTTTCTCAGTGCCGACCCCACCATTCTTCTCTTTCGAGGCGCCGCCGCCACCTCGTGCCCCGACTCCAGAATATGCACCTTCTGTTTCGCACATACCCGTTGAGAGAACACCCTTCTTTGATCGCCGACCATCTGAACCGACTTCAACTCACCACCGGTCTCCCGCTCTCTCCGATCCACAAGCTCACTCGCCTCACGCTTTGCATCCACCACGTGTAGCTTCTCCTATCATGGATCCTGACGTCAAGACCTTCGGGACCCAATTCAACCGTCAGCCCGATCGTTCCGATGCTTCGGCAGGAGCAAGTACCATCACCCCATTCAAGTTCTCTGACCCGGTTATTGCCGAGCCAATATCAGGAGAGATAAGCCCAATTATGCCGATCGAGGACGTGGACGATGTCCTCGTAGCTAGTCCACCCCCTCGTCCGTTGTCTCCGGGATTTGCCATCCAACCCGTACTAGCCGAGCAGTCAGGAACGCCCAGCGTGTCGACGCATCCAACCCCCCTTGTCACCGTTTCGCACGACACGAGTAGGAGCCCCTCGCAACCTCCATCAATCGAACCCGTACCTGATGCGTTGTCTGAGGACATAGTCATCCAGCCAGAATCAACTCGCCAATCTCGGGAACCAGAAGATCCCTCTGAGCGGGAACTACCGGTTTCGGAGCAAACCATGATGGATGTAGACGAAGAACTTTTGAGCCTTGTCGAAGACCGTCCGGTCCATGTCATCCCTCCCACCCCAAAGGTGCAAATCCAGCCGGCATTACCATCCCCCACCACGCTGGGTCAAGGTGCCAGCGGGAGTGCCGAACGGGGCTCGAATGAAGCCTCCGATAGTCCGTCATTGGCACCGTCTTCCCAGCTCATCCCGAAGGGATCTCTTTTAACAGAGGAGGAGAAAGATCGAGCATCTATGCCCCCTCCTGCGGCTCGCAATAAGAAGGCTGAAAAGGACAAGACGACGGGAAGCAAAAAGAAAAAGGATGCAACGTCAAAAGTGCGTATACTACACTTCGCGACGCGATCGGCCAGTCCTTATCTTGCCCCCTCGGTCAGCCTGCCCCTAAAACAAAACAAACTACCAAACCACGAGCTAAAGCCGTTCCCAAAACCAAAGCGAAACCCAATGGCCCGGACGCCTCTTCAAAAAGTAGCATTCCCAAGGGCATAACAAACGTCATTGCGCGGTCGCGCTCTACCTCTGTCATCCCAAGCGTCGTCGACGAGGTCATCCCTGAACCGGACCCCGTTGACAGTGACAAGGAGGATGATAAGCTCTACTGTGTTTGCAAGACGCGATATGACGAGGACAGAATGATGATTGCATGCGATCGGTGAGCATCGCATCGGATCCCAGACGTTCGTGTATGCCTGATGCTGCAACTCTTAGTTGTGATGAATGGTTCCATACACTGTGTGTCAATATGCCAGACTTGGAAATCGATCTCGTGGATCAATTTATATGTCCCCCGTGCATTCAGAGTAAGTGTCACGTGTCTATACTCTCGGTAGTCTCTTGAGCCACCTCAGAAAGCCCACATCTGCGGACCACATGGAAACGGCGATGTCTCTTTGGACTCCAACACGAGAATTCTTCATCACCCGAAGCATGTCACAAGCCATCCCGCGGCGCATTCTCAAAATACTGCTCTGACGACTGCGGCATAAAGTACTTGCGGGCACGCATTGCGCGATGGCAGATATCGGGCGGCGCGCGCGATCTGTTGTGGGACAGTGTCAAGAATGCTGCAAAGCGAGAAGGTGTGGTGGTCTGCGCCGAGACGAACGGGACAAGCCTTTCCAAGATGTATGTTGACGGTCAGAAACCACTCGACTCCGCAGCAAAGCGAAGAGCCGAACGCGAGATTGCTCGCCTGAATGCACGCCTCGAAGAGGTGGTGAAGGAACGTGAGTTCATGAAACGTGAATTGGACATGGTGATGTGGCGCGAGAAGGTGGTAGAACTTGCTTCCGAGAGAGCAGGGAAGATGGACGAGTGTGGATGGGATCAGAGACTCTGCTTTGGTGAGGAGGAGTGGGTAGACTTTGGTCCGGAGGTGTTGGAGAGCTATGAGGAGGAGCGAGTCAAGATGGAATCGGGCAGCGATCCCGCGCCGCTCGATGCCACCTCCGTGCATGGAGAGTGGTGGTGTACTGGCAAGAAAAAATGCCGGAGGCATGCTGGGTAAGCTCCTGCCGCATGTTCTTCGTACACATGTTTGACCACTTTCAAGATGGCAGAAACTTCGTGCCGCAGAAGTCTCATTTGACAAAGAAACGAAAGAAGGTGCTTTACTCAAGCTTACTTCGCGGGAGCGTGAGATACGTAAATCCATCGAAGACATACTCTATCCCCAACCGACGGGCGCTTTACAAGCCTCGTCCGAACTTCTACATTCAGATATTCAGACTAATGGAACTGAGAAACCCCCATCGATAGGCCTCGTCTCAGAGCGGGGAAAAAAGAGGACATCGTAGTTGCATATAATGTACCATACCCTATCGCACTTCTGAACGCTCTGGAGCGATGTACTCGATGTGGTGCGCCATCAACGCGTAGAAAAGCGACGGAGCCGAACTCCTATCAATACCCATCGCCTTCGCCCCCTTCTTTGCAGAATCCCTTTTGTTCATACAGAACCTTTGACTTGAAATCCTCGCGAATCTTCTTCTTGGCAATGTCATTCTTGTGATATGGATCCAGAAACTGATAATCGACTTGTCGTAATTGGACATCGTCTTCTTGGTCGAGGTCCTGGATGGACAAGGTCATCAATGAACTGAACGTGACCGTGCGCTCTGGCAGCCGTACGATCTCGCCCAACAATACTACGTTCTCCCCTCGGATGAGGAAGAGGCCATGCCAGTGCTCCGCAAACGCGTTGCCGTGGTATATTCGTTCGACGGTATCTTCGAGTACAAGGTTTGCTAACTCGAAACGTGCGGTGAGAATACGAACGGGGGTGTGTTGGCGGGGACGAAGCCAGGCCTGGCGCTGCGACTACTCACCGAACTGATCGTAAGAGCGCAATACGCCGTGCAACTTTCGACCGTCTCTGAGGACCACCAGCATCTTTCCTAGTAGTTGCCGGTGTAGATCATGTCGAGGAGGCAGGTGGAGGAGGGTTACAGCAATGGAAGCGAGAAGACCATGGAGATGATGCGCTCAGGAACGTTGACTGGTTGTGAAAAAGTTGACTCGGCAGACGTACTGTCCACGCAATCTACCAGGGATCCCGACGTCGTGAATGGGATGAGGGAATCCATGTGAAAAATCTCCGGTGCTGCTCCCAGGCAGCCAATATTTATATGAAAAAGTAGAGAGGAAAGAGAAAGAACGGCCGCTCGGTTGCGGGATATGCGCAGTTGCTTTGGCAAGTTGTCAGCGCTTCAGCAGCCGACCCGGTCACTCGAGAATCCGAGATGCTGAGGCTCTTGCAAAAAGACGGGCAGATATGACTATATCGGCTGATCGACATTGCCAAGCTGATATGGCCGAGTCGTTAAGGCGAGTGATTTGAATTCACAATCATCACTTGGGCATTGCCCGCGTAGGTTCAAATCCTGCTGTCAGCGAATTTTTTTTGGGTGATGCTTTTTCACTTGTCGCTTGTAGTCACGTCAAACCCCGATCGATAATCCACCATCGACTCATCCCATGATAGAGACAATCTACATTTCCAGGCACGGTAAGTTCGCCATCGCACATGCTTTGTTGAACTTGTGAACGCCTTGTTGTACAGGCTTCAGAGCCAACTTCTTGAACATAAAATGGTTAGTAGGATGCTTGTGCCATGATACTGCATCGCCGGTGTAAGTTCATATGGTATAGGACGAGCCCGACAGGACTCGCCAAAGATCCCCCCTTGGCTGCGCACGGAGAAGTAAGAGTGTTGATCCTCTACCCCGCTCATCCCACATCTCGCAACGCAGGCCCAAGCTCTAGAGTTGGCGTCCTACTTTGAGTCGCTCCCAGAAGACCAGCGACCAAACGTGATCTTCAGTTCCCCTTACTGTAAGCAGCTACCTCTGATCGTCTGTGGCTCGTGACGGACCGCACCAACGCACAGACCGTTGCCTACAAACTGCAAAACCCATCGCAGAGCGACTGTCGCTGCCAATCTATGTCGAACACGGTCTGATCACCTTCCGCACGAGCGCTCCCAGAATCCTGACGGATGCCCCCAAGGACTGTCGGAGTGGTATTCCCCTGTCGCCCCCGGCACCGGCCTCTATCCGCGCCCCCAAACCGCCACCGAACTCAAGGCAGCCTTACCCGAGATCAATCCGTCCTGGGAAGCGGTCGACATCGATCCAGCGTGGAGCTCCGTCTGGCTTCCCCCCCGCAAGGGCGAAGACGTCGAGGGTATCCATGCGCGTATGGCGAGCGTGCTCGCGCACTTGATCCGCCAGATTGAGACGCGACCGGGGGCGTCTCTGTTGCGCGGTTGGGGTAGTCACAAGGGCGCAGTGCGTGTGCTGTTGGTCTCCCATGCGGCGACGATCATCGCCATGTGTCGTGCTCTTGTCGCGCGACCCGAGTTGCCGCTGCGGGTCGGCTGTTGCAGTCTGTCCCAGTTTTCTCGTACTGGGTGCTCGGAGGCCGGCAATCGGTGGGAAGCTGTGTCACTTGCTTCGAGTGCTCACTTGAGCGACCAGACGTCCTTGAGGGACTGGGGATTCGAGGATATTGCGATCGACGACGTTACTGGCAAGGTGTGTCCCCACCTCCCCGTTCCAGATACTGAAGCATAAGTTCACGACGTCTGCGGACAGGTCGTCAATGACGTGGGGGTACCAGGCACAGAGGGTGAGACGGACGACACGTTTGGGCCACAGATTTACCCCGCTAGCATGTTGTGAGTGGAAAGTAATGGTATATCCAAGTTCCAACTAGATGCGAATCTCGTACGGAACATTTGACCTCGGTGAATATATGTTTAAAGATGTAACCCCACGCGCCACAACGCGGTCAGGCAGAATTTCCTTTTTTGTCCGATTTGAAAAAAGAAAATCACACGATTGACTAGTCTCGAGCCGTTCTGGGAAGCGCTTACTAGTGTCGGAATTTTCCGCGCTATAGAACGTCTAGGGACTTTTACCTGAGGACTCTTGCATCGAGTCACACATGTCACGCTTTTTAGTCCAAATTTGGACAACATCGCCATTTTTGGATGAGGCTGTAACACTGCTGTCTTGTTTTGGATTGAAATCCTAATAAGTAAAGTCGCTTAATATCTACTAAGTGCTAATCATCTCGATGAGCTGCTGCATGATTCTATTGTATGATATTGAAAACTTGGAACAGGTTGTAAATGAGGAATAGTGTGGGTATGGCCAGTATGGGTGGTGCTGCGAGCACGCCACGTTATTGCGATGTCACGTCGTGGGCATGCTGGCATGCTATTGCATCTAGCCGTGCTCTGAGACAATGTTTGCATGACCTTGTGATGTATTATTTTGTACATATGATGGAAGGGGCGAAGTGGCGAAAGCGAAAGCGAGAGCGAGGGTTGTCACGGTTGTGTGCACGTGGGTGAGAGAAAGGTCGGCGGAGGTCAGGGTCGAAGGGTGCACAGTTGTCGTGGCCGCGAGTCTGTGCTGCAGCCGTTTCAATGTACTTGTTCGGATGATAACAGTGTCACGCGACTCACGCCGTGGGTATCGAGAAGGTCACCAGAGGCGACAAGAGGCGAGCGTGTCGACGAGGTCAGAGAGCACGTTGAGGAGGTTGCTGATGGTGTCGGTGCTGGCTTTGTTGCAAGACATCGGCGTCAAGAGTCGCCTAGGGCGACAATCAGATGACAGCCGTCACGGTACGGGTGCGTGAAGTTGAATGGATGACGAGCAAAGGTTTTTGCAGCGTCGTTCGACACGCTGGGATGGCCGTATACCTCAATGGAGGTGGCAGCATTGTGCGACGCACTGTTCCATGTTTTACAACGAGATTGGTACTAGCCGTTTCAGCGCGTGAGTTGAGAGTGAGCCTGAGAAAGGGACGGTGGCACGGCGTTGATCATGTGCACAGTTGCAGCACTCGGGTCGATATTGGTGCGCTGGGCGAGCGAAAGGGCTCACGATTCGGTGGATATTGGAATGTCAGTATGTGGCAATGACGCCAATGAGGGTGAGCCGGGAATGGCGGCGATGACGATAGTAGAAGAGGGCGAGGCGAAGACGCACGGCGACCGTCGTGCACTCTCGTCAGAGCAGGAGCACGCGGCGGTCGCCTCACGCCGTGCTTGATGCAATGAGTGGGCAATGGTGCTGTCACGGTGGGAAGGCGACGGCGACGGCGAACAGAGAGCGAACAAGGAGACGAGTGGATTGGGAGGGCGATGGCGATGAGCACAATGGCGACAGGATGGAAGGGCGTTGCCGCGTGGGACCCGCAGGTCAACATACGGTGTACCCATATCCACCGGGGGCTTACCCGTCTAAGGTGTGCAGTCTCTTACTAACCTGTCCCTTTTTTTCCTGGATTGCTGCATATTCCCTAGTAGCTCGGAGGGTATGTGAAGTACAGCAAATGGGTCGACTGCACCATCAAAGTCAAACAGATTACAGTATCGTTGTCGTCGTATCAGTTCAAGCAGACAGAGTTTGATCGCGAATACTGAAATAAAAAATTAATAATGATAATGGCTTAGTAATAAGAGCGTGACACGATGCAAGAGTTGCCAGGTAAAAGTCCCCAGACGTTATAGGAAACATTTGCTTCCCGTGTTTACCCGATTTCCTATAACGGCTCGAGACTAACGATTGACACATATTGAACGACGTGTCCAAGTTGCCAATGCAAGTACGGCTGCGAAACGACAATCAGGCGGTTTTAGCCAATAGAAAAATGTGTAATTACCGCAGATGAAAATAAAAATAAAAACCTGTGATCCAGTATCCCCGACTCCCACGATAGTGGGGGAGGGTTGTCACAGCAGCACAGCAGAGAATGTCAGGCACCCTATAAATGAGACCGCACGAACTTTTTACTATTCTTGGTATTTGTTTTTTCTTTATCAGCAACTGCCACGCTCTTTCCGAACGTCCTCCCTCCAAGAGGATCCAGTTCGGAAACTTGGAGGTCGACCATGACGAGGATGAATTGTAAAAACATATTTTTTTTCTTTCGTTCGTTGTGAATGTATCATTATTAGCAGGGTACGAGTATCACTAGTATAGCTCTAGTAGGCAGCCGAACACAACGACTGAGCGAGTCTAAATGATAACGAGCTCAGCGATCACAGTGAGGTGAAAGAGCGCTAATATTAGTACCTAAACGATAACGAGCTAGGTACATGTAAGCGAGAGTGTGGTGACAAGAAAAGACGGGCATACCTCAGCGATCACAGTGAGGTGAAAGAGCGCTGAGGAAAAACCGTCCGGGGACGCGCGTACTTAATATACGAGGTTATGTAAGGATTGATAAATGAACAATGAGATAACTAGCGTTTTAAGGTCCGGTCCGGTCCGGTTATTTGCCTTTTTTGGGCATAACCGTAACCGTGATCGGTTACACTTTTTTTGCATCACGCTCATGACCGAACCGAACCTTTTCGAACCGGTCACTGTCAGTTACAGCGCAGTTATGTAGTCAGTCTGGACCGGTTTTTACGAAACCGGTCACGGAGCGAGTAGCCAAGCAGCCACAAGCTCAGCCTCACATGATCAATGTGTTCAAGTTGTGTAGTATAAATTTTCATAATGTGTGACTTGGTCTCTTGGACTTGGACACGATTCTCTGCTCACTCGACACTCGTCACTTGTACAAACCCCCATTACAACTTCCAATGCCCGGTGACACTGCTCGCAAGTCCAGTCGGTTGCATGTTGCAACAGAAAAAGCCCAGGGCTCCAACGGGCACAAAGCGGACACTCGATCCTGCCCTCCCAAAGACAAGCGTATGCCATTGTTGAAGGACAAAGGCAAGAAACAGGCTCGGGTGCCTTCTAGTTGCAGTGAACCAGATCAGTCCGAGAACTCTGGCACCAATTCTGATGGTGAACGTACCTCACGATGACGGAAGAAGCCTAAATGTCACGGCGGTCATGGTGGTGGCCAAAGGCATCCAACTCCTATTGAGGAGGCATCAGATTATCATGATCGCGAGTCGGTGGCCGAGGAGGTGATGTCGCGAATGGATACTGATGGCGGCAGTGATGGAAGAGCAAGCATCGGTCGGGACTTATGAGCGCCAGAGGTATTTGATGGCAATTGCCAGTGAGATAGAATTGATGCTGATGGATTGAGTAGGACACGACAGAGGGGGAGGATCTGCCAGACATCACTATTCCTGAGCAGTGAAAGACGAAGAAGCAGAACACTGATGATTTACACACCATTTTTTCAGACCAGGTCACTGTCAAGTCTGTTCAAGCGGATGCCAGTCCGGGAATCTCTCAGACGTTGAAAGGACGGTGGTGTATGGTCTGTAGGTAAGTATTGAAGTGTGTGGTGGAAGCACCAAGTAACGAGCAGCTCACCAAATCTCAGAGATGATGAAAATTTCATCAAGAAACATGGAAAGCAACAAGTTTTCCATGTAGGCAGCAATTCTTCTTGTCGACACCACATCCGTGGCCACTATGCGGAGTACCAGGCACGATGTGCTGAGCAGGATATTGCCGAGAACTACCGAGCAGTGCCACGAGACATATTGAAGGAGCGAGAGGAAGCCACGAGACGCCAAACAAGAGAGAGTTCACAACAGATGACATTGGATGGAGTTTTTCTGAAGGCCCAAGGACCGCGCACGTTTTCGAGGGAAATTACCTTGAAGAGGGTGGCTGAATTCATTGTATGTGACAATCAGGTGAGCACTATGCTCAGAGTTGTTTCGTTTATTGCTTATCGTGCTCAATCATATCTACTAGTCTCTCAGTGTAGCCAACAAACCAACATTTCGCAACTGCCTAGTAGCAATGCACCCAAATGCTACTAAAGCTGACCTGTCCTCTACACACGATGTCACAACGTACATCCACAACAAGTTCTCAGAATTCTTAGATGATCTCAATGGCGAGTTTCAGGTAAGTTTATCATTGATACGGTTGATGTCACGTGCTAGCCTGAACTTACGATTGTTAATCAGTCCTCAAACACCGGTCTTGTGTCAACTACAGTAGACATGTGGTCAGTTGACCAGACGAAGGCTGGATTTATGGGTATAACCGCCCACTGGATCCACACCAACACGAAGATATTGAAATGGGAGCTCCAGTCGCAAGTAGTTGCTTTTCGGGCAGTTTCGGGACAGCACACTGGTGAGAACTTGGCACGCTACTTTGTTACTCTTTGCCGGCGCGCTGGAATTGTTCCCTCAAAGTCATCCTCCAACGTAAGTATTCTTTTCCTTTGGTTTTCATTCTTTTTCATTCTTTTTTTCAGCCATCCAAGCTCTTCTGCATCACCGCCGATAATGCTAGCAACAATGACAGCATGTGCAACAAAATTGAAGACTTACTCCACAAGAACGAGGTGTACACATTCAATCCAGTCCAACACCATCTTCCGTGCCTCGGACACGTTTTTAACCTCGCCGTCACCGCCATAATGTCCGCCGTCACCAACATCTCAGCTGTTGAGACGGCCACAACGATATGGAAGTTTGATCCATCTCTTTCCGACAATCGTCTGGGTGGTACATTGGATGTCGTAGCTGCTGTTTGTACGCTTGCTATAAAGGTATTTTTATTTGCTTGTGCTGTTAGTACACCACTGATAACTAGTCATGTAGATACAATGCAGCGGTCAACGTATCGAATACTTCAAAACACTTCAAGGAAACTGTGGTATTGAAATCCCCTTGTCTATTCCACTGCACAGCAACGTCCGCTGGGGCACCGCCGATGGGATGCTTGCCTGCATGTATCAACTCCGTCAGGTACGTTCTCAGTCTTACTCAGCTATCAATAACTCACATTCAAATCTACTCCACTGTGACTGGCAGCCCATCAACCTTTTCATTCAATCTGCGGATGAACTTTTTGGACCCATCATGACCATCCGTCGCCGCGGCAGTGGGGTGAAGTGCATACCTTGAACTGCTTTCGCCCTGAGGCCAGCTGAGTGGGAGTGTGTGAATGACATACATCATATCATCGCGGTATGTTATCACCATCCATCTACGTTACAATACTAACTGTTTACTATGCTAGGATGCAAACAACATCCAGGAATACTTCTTGAGCGACAATCATCCAACCTTGTGGCGAGGTATCCCGGCCTTAGAAGAAATTCAGACTGTCTGGGAATCAAAAAAAGAAGTCCTGCGGTATGTTCAATACAGCGACGCAATCGAGCGCAGCCTTCAAAAGATTAGCAAATACTACAGCAAGTTCAACCAGAAACCAGTCTATGTGCTCTCTCTCGGTGTGTCGTGTTAGCGTGTCGACTGATGAGTACTAACGTTTATCAGTCCTCCACCCCTATTACAAAATGGAGTATATCAAGATGGCGTGGGGTGGAGAGGAGGAACAGGCAAGAGAGCAATCTGCGGGTAACCAACACGCCAAGAATTGGTATGACGAAGCTATGAAGATCGTTGAAGACTCTGTTTCACACTACTGGAATGACGCTCATCGTGAAGCAGCACCGGCACCAAGTCAGCCAGTATCTCCTGATGGCAGTACCACTTGCATGTTGGGTGATGAATATGAACGGCATCGTCGTGCCCTCATGGAGAATGTAGCCAAGCAGAGTGCTGGAACACTCGGCTGGCATGCTGAGTTACGCTGTTACCTCACCATCATTGAAGTCAACGTCAAGAAAGACATGGACATACTAGCATGGTGGGCGGTAAGCACATCATGATTGTCACCGTTTCTTTGATTCATTTCTCATTTTTTTTAGGCTCATTCTGCTATTTATCCGACACTATCTCGCATCACGTGGGATGTTTGTGCCATTCCGGCATCTTCCGTGCCTTGTGAACGACTCTTCTCGGCAGGTGCTGAGGTGGCAACGGACCGGCGTTCAAGACTTGGCGCTGAACGGTTTGAAGAATTGCAAGTCATGAAGCATGCCTGGTGCAAGAATGTTGTCAACCAGGCCGCATTCAACTCAGCCGAAATCTTTCTTGAGGAGTTCAGGGAGCTCCAACAAATGGACAAAGAGTTCACTGATCTTGAGGGCCAGGGTGACGAGGTGGTGGTGTTGTAACTTGTAGTTTTTGTACTCGTCGAGTCGTGTCTGTCGCACCATTTGTATGTATCGTGTAGTCATCAGTTCGTGTTGATAACTGGTTCTAACTGGTTTTCCTATGGTTTTTGATTCGCTGGCATTGAGTGTGACCATAACTGTGACTGAACCGTAACTGTCTGTAACCGGACCGTCAGGCCAGTCACAAGTGGTTACAGTTCGGTTCGGTTACGGTTTTTTGCCGGTTATGTAACTGGACCTTCAAACACTAGAGATAACAAGATAGCGGCTGCAAGATAGCAGTCGGGTGAGACAAAGTAACGGTCGAGTGATATAAGAAGAAATAGAAAGTCTAACACACCCCCTTCAGGAGGCCGCTAGTCTGAGCGCGTTCAACAGCTGCGTGTAATCGGGGCAGGGAAGAGGTTTTGTGAAAATATCTGCAATATTTTTGTGCGAGGGCAACCAGATCAAGCGGAAAGTGCCATTGTTGACATGCTCCCGAATGAAGTGATAGCGGATGTCGATGTGTTTTGAGCACTGGTGAAACTTAGCAGCGGTCGAAAGGGCAATGGCACTGGTGTTGTCGAGGAAGATTTTGATTGGAGTCTGAAAGGGAATAGAAAGTTCGGTGAAAAGGGACTTCAACCAAAGACCTTCCTGAACAGCATGGGTGGCTGCCATGTACTCCGCCTCGGTGGACGATAAGGCAACCGTGGCCTGCTTCTTCGACACATGAGAGAGCAAGCCGCCAGTGTAGAACCACGCATACCCAGACACTGAGTGGCGACCTGGTTCGTTTGCCCAGCTTGCATCAGCATAGCCATGAAGTTCCGGAAGTGCAGCTTCACCGCCATAGCACAATCTGAAATTGATAGTGCCAGCCAGGTAACGCAGGATTTGCTTTGCTGCGGCAAAGTTGTGCAGGGCTGGGCTGGCATTGAACTGAGCAAGCGAGTTGACGATGTAGGCAATGTTGGGGCACGAGTTGACGGAGAGGTAGATGAGTTCACCAATCAGCTTGAGGTAAGAGGAGCAGAGGTCTGGAAGATCAGGGAAGGATGTTGAGGTATCTCCGAAGGGTGCTTTCACGTCGACGGGGAGGTGTACAGGGTTGCAGTCGGACAGTCCGTATTCCTGGAGTAAAAAACTGATGTACTCGCCCTGGTGTACCCAAATTCAATGTGTCTTCCTGTCTCGCTCAAACTGAACCCTGAGATACTTTGACACTGGCCCCAAGTCCTTGATTCCGAATCGCTCTGCAATTTTCTTCTTCACCCCCTCAAGAAATGGACGTGAACTTGAGACACCCATGCCATCATCAATGTGCCAACCTATGAGGCATATCACCTTGGAGCCAGAGCCAGAGCTGTCCTCGCCAGTGTAGCGGAAGAGTGCATGATCCGACTCCAACCGAACAAATCCGAGTTCCAACATTACGCAGCATACTTGCTCGTACCATTCAAGCACGGACTGTTTGAGGCCATAGATAGAGTACAGCATGAGCCAGACGAGTTTGCAGAAGTCACCTTGCTCGAATCCCTTTGGCTGGCACATATAAATCTCTTCCTTAAGGACTCCCCAGAGAAATGCTCTCTTGGTGTCAAAGGTGTCGACTTCCCAGTCGTGTTGACAGGCGAGGAGAACGAGAAGTCGGATGGAGGTGGGCTTGATGACCGGGGCAAATGTGGCGCTATAATCAACTCTGGGTACTTGGGAAAACCCCTGGGCAACAAGACGAGCTTTGTAAATGGAACCTCCCTTGTTATCTTCCTTGAATTCTAGGACCCAACGACAACCTATTGCCTTCCGACCTTCTGGTAACCCAGAGAGCTCATATACGTTCATGTCCTTCATCGTCTGTAGCTCCGTTTTCATCGCCGCGAGCCATTGAGCGTGATCTGGCTGTTCCATGGCCTCTTCGTATGTGGCTGGGGGGATGGACATGTCGTAGTTAGGAGAGGATGGGTTCCGACGCTGATCACTCCAGATAGCGATGTGGGCCTGCTCCTCTATGACATGAGCCTGTTCCTCCATGACAATGCCAGTTGTAAGGTCTGAAACATCTTCGTTTTGCTCAATGGTCTGCAGGGAGTCGGTATGTACCTCAATCACCCCCTCCGATGAGCTGGGGACATCCACAAAGGCAGGTGGCACGAGCACCACCTGTTCTCGCTTGGCACGAAGTTCCTCCAGGTGAACCTTGGCAGCAGCCCGTTCGAGGGCATAAGCCTTGCCGACTTCAGTCAAGTGAGAGGCACGGCCAGACCGACGAGGAAGAGTCGGGGGAGAAGCCACTGGGGTGGGGCCAAGAGAAGGGGAGGAGGGTGCAGTGACAGGGGGGACGGGGCAACCGGTGCTGGCAAGGCAGGAGCGGAGACGGGGTCTGCAGGCCCCTCATCATCATCATCCTCGGTGTCAAGCTCCTCGTCAAACACGACATCACGTGTGACAAAGAAGGCACCACTAGTGGCATCACGGAGGCGATAGCCCTTAGTGCCGTCAGGGTAACCCAGAAAAACAGCCCTGCGTGATTTCGGCCCAAGTTTGGTCTGAAGCTCAGTGGGGACATGAGCCCAGCAGTGCAACCCAAAAACCTGAAGATGAAAGAGATCGGGTTTGACTCCATTAACCATCTCATAGGGGGTCTTGCCGGGAGGCAGAGTGATGGACTCCATGTGGTTCCAAAGGTATGCAGCAGTGAGAACAGCCTCACCCCACAGTGTCAGGGGAAGGCCAGCTGCTTCGAGCATGGCGAGTGAACGGCCCTCAAGCGTGTGCATTGCCTGCTTGGCCTTGCCATTCTGCTGATGGGCATAGGGTGCAGAAAGCTGCCGAGCTATACCTGTATCTGTAAGTGCTTTGGAGAAGGCGGCACTGACGAATTCCCTGCTGTTGTCGGAATGGAAAACCTTAACCATGCACCCAATGTGATTCTCCCAGAGAGCTCGAACAATCTTCCAGGCATCGAGCGCCTGGTCCTTGCTGGTAAGCAATTGGACATTGAGGAGATGCGAATGATTGTTGAGGAAGATAATGAAGTAGAGCTTGCTGTGGGGTGTATGAACTAGAAATGGACCGCAGAGATCGGAATGCACGAGGTCGAGCATGTGATTGACACGGGAGGAGCTAGACGGGGGGTAGGCCTTACGGGGGTGCTTAGCCATAATACACGCCTCACACTGGGACAATGGCTTAGATCCATCTATGCGCACACTGGTAGCGACGGTCGGAAGGCGCTTCACATAGTCCCCACCAGGATGCCCCATCCTGGCATGCCATAAATCAAGTGTGGCTGGGGCGTGCACCATTGCAGAGAGTTCCTTAGGCAAAGAAACGTTGGCAGCGAGAGACGATGGATGCACGAAGCGAAGGTTGATATGGCAAAGATTCCCGACAATCGGCAAGATCCCTAGAGTTTCACCCTTATAGGAGAGCTGACAGGCAGCATCAGCACCACCACGAGAACCCCGAAAGGTGCAGTCCCAACCCTGCTGAAGCATACGCCCAACCGAAAGGAGATTAACAAGCGCGCTGGGGGCATGGAGGCAGTCATGCAGCGTCAGGCAGTACATCTCATTTCCAAGAAGGAGCTCTGCAATACAGGTTCCCCTACCAGTCGTTAACAATGACCC
This sequence comes from Leccinum boreale, assembly GCA_038092235.1. Lineage (NCBI taxonomy): Eukaryota > Fungi > Basidiomycota > Agaricomycetes > Boletales > Boletaceae > Leccinum > Leccinum boreale. The sequence continues at coordinate 107,238 of JBBPPX010000058.1, forward strand.
ATGATTAGCAGTTTTGACAGCTGGGTTGTCCTCCACCCGGAAATCGACGAAGAAATCACAACTGATGATGAGATGTGATGTACTGCCAGAATCCAGAAGCATGTTGAAAGGGCACGAGGCGGCCATGCCGGCAACAGCAGCACACAACAGTTCACGTGGCCTGTCAATGGTTGGACCAGAAGCAGGGACTGACATAGTGGGGGTCGTTACAGTGGCTGCGGCGACCTCGGGTTTAGAACTGTGATTGTGAATCCATGCGGGTGCTTTGCTTACCATTCCACCACCAGGCCAATAGCAGTATTCCAGATCATGGTTATTGGCACGTGGTAAGATGGCACATGACGGGTTAGCACACTTCACCCCCTTAGGGTTGTTGCGGTGCATTTTGAGTCTGGTGACAGGGTTAACCCGAGAGGCTGACGCGCCCTGCATGACCACCACATTGGCGTACTCCGATCCAGGGCCTGCAAGATTCCATTGTCCGACAAGAGCATTTGCCTTTTCAGTGAACAGTTTGCAACGTCATCAAAGGTGAGGGATGATGAAGTGGTGGAGATGGTGGAGGTGATGGAAGAAGCCGGAGGAGCAGTAGCAGCGGAAGTCGAGGGCTGAGGAGCCTGAGCACTGGAGATGCTGGGTGCAGTGGAAGCACTGGTGGACGTGGTTGTGACGGTGGTGGAGGAGGCAGAAAGACGACTCATGGTGAATTTGTTACAAACCTCTTCATTTTCGACTCTTCAAAGTCATGTGACCTGCTTAGTCAGTATCACGTGACCGCTTACATAAGTATTGTCTCTCATATTTCACTTACTACTTTTCCAAGTCACGTGACTCACTTAGTCATCATCACGTGACCTGTACCTTTATTATTATCATACCACTTTACACTTACCATATTAGCTTATTGTCAGATCCCAGACATAAGGGAGACCCATCACATCAGAGGATAAAGAGAACCCTTGACCAGGTTACCGTCCAGGGGATTATGAACCCTTGATCTACAAATTGTATTGCGGGACTGTACATCCCACAAACTCGTTCGCTTTGCGAAGGCTACGACCTCATTTGAGAGGACACACTTCGTCGCGAGTAATAGTATCAATCCCTACCCTGTGCATAGTGGGTCAGCACATGCTTTCGAACAAGCATAATTGTTATCGAGGTTGCGTGTGATATAACCTAAACGATCCACGGGTATTACCTACCCATCCGCTCGACGGGCAACAGATATCGCCTGCGTGCACACCCCAGTTCCTCCACCAGAAAGTCGTGCCCATGACACGACCGGCGGAAGATCTTTACAGATTCGAGTGAAGTGACTATTTGTGAGATCCTCCTCGCTATATGAGTATCACCCTCATTGTCCTCATCGGAACACTCGCCTTCGTCTATTGCTTCACCCTTGTTGCCACCCTCTTCTACCACTTGTCCAACCAAGAAGAAGGATACCATCTCGAATTGATTATTGCTGGAAAAGAGTTCAAACTAAGTTTTCTCAGCCCCTGACTACCAGCGACCCTCAGAGCCCGACCCATACGACATAAAAACTCAGTGGTCTGATGCCGGCTGGGATACCAACTACAAAACCGCCCCCAAACCAATCACCCTTCCTACTCCAGAAGAACTCACCACGCTACACAAAGCACATGACCAGCAATTCATAGCCTACTTGCAGGAACAAACAATCCTCAATTGGACTACCTAGAATTGCCCATCATTCCTGTAATCTTCGAAAACGTGTCCTTTGCTGTGCGAGAGGTCATTCCCATCCCCCATCTTCCAATACAGGAAGAAGATCCTAATGACGACTACATCAGAGGTTTTGAACTTGACATAGTCGGTGATTGGCCCTTCGAACTTAAAAACCAATTCTTGAGATCCCTCGACGGCGAATTCGTCGCTGAAAACTATGACCCATACTACATCTACGCCAGTCACATAGAATTCCAAATTGAGTTACAAGATGGGATCAGGAGGATATTCAATGGATATGGGCATGGAGCAGCCCACATTCAACCCAATGAGAGGCAGGGGCTCAAGATTGATCCCCGAAGACCAACCGCCCCAGCCATTGACGAACGCGGTCTCAGACGCTCGACTAGACTTGCTATACGAAACAATTGAGAAGCTGCAGGAACAGCTCCGAGAAGCGCAAGACAGCGCCCGAAAGGCCCACGACCGTCTAGACCAAGAAAGAGAAGAAGCCCCTCCCCAGATGTCGTCCTTGTCTCCAGAAACCCTTGCCGTCATCGCAGCCCTTCGACCTTCACAAAGGTCCTCCGAGCACTCGAAGAAGCGCGCCAAAATAATCCCTGATCCTGGGAATTTCGACGGAACCTACAGCTGTTATGACGAATGGTGGACGAAAATGATGGCTTGGATCGAAGTCCATGCAGAGACGTTCACCACTAATAAACAAGGATGCCTAGCGGCTCTCTCTCACATAGGTGATGTTGGAGAAATGGACAAAAATGGTGCTGGTGCTTGGGCCAGAAACGAATTGAAAAGCGACGAGGATGGGAAGATCACGAATGGCCTTCCCCAGCCCAACTAGAAGCATTACTTGATGGCCGTTTTCGAATCGGCAACAAGCAAGATATAGCTCTTCGGAAACTCATGGACAAGAAGCAAGGATCGAAGGAGCGAACCCAAGTCTTCCTAACGACATGGATAGCTCTCTACGATCAGGCAAAGTGTGATCCTATGATGGGAATAGCCCTTCTCAAAAGGAACAGTCGACAAGACATTATCAAACATATGTTCCTACAAGGAGAAAGGCCCACCAAGATTCACGACTTCATTGCCGTCATTCAAAAATATGCCAATGCCATCGAAGCTTTCAAAACTCGCTCTTCCTTCCAACGTCGAGACCCCAATTCCATGGATATCGACATGACTGTGACAACTACTGATGTTCGAGAGACATCTCTGGGATGTTACAACTGTGGAGGTGACGGACATTGTGCCAAAGAATGCAAAAACCCTCCACTCACTGTAAAGACTGTGGATTCTCTCGTGGTGGACATAGAAAGGAATGTCCCAAATATAAAGCCAAACAAGTGCGGGCCGCAGAAGGAACTGCTTCAACAAACCAACAAACCCCACAATCACCTAACTGGGTTAAAGCGATACAAGGCATGGACTTAGAGGCTGCACAAGCCTACTTCCGAGATCTTGATGTAACTCAGGGAAAAGAGCAAGGGAGGCCGTATCGGGTACGACCCCTCCCCCTCGTAATAAACAAAAAAATAGTTTACTTTCAAATTACCATACTCGACGCTTAGATAGTGCTAGTACAAATTCTGTTTCCTCTTCTTCTATTTCTTCCTTCAATCGTTTTAGGGTATTAGACAATGAAGTTTCTCTTGATTCTTTGTCTTCTCGAAGTAGTATCCTACCAGATGACATAACCGAAGCCACGATCTCGAAAGAGCGTGCTCCCCGGGAAGGGAGGCTTAATTTGGCTTATAAAGAAAAAATAAATTCTCTCCCTCAAATCCCAACTGAGCGAAAAGTCCACACTATGCGCCCACTTAGAGAATTAATCCTAAAAATAGACCTAGTTACCAAAAACAAAAACATATCCATAGCTGCACTTCTCAACAGTGGAGCTAATGGCATCTTCATAGATACCGAGTGGGCCAAAGCCCAAAGAATCCCCTTGAAACCCCTTAAACTAGTTGTACCGGTTTACAACGTAGATGGAACGATCAACTCAGCAGGAGGTATCGCCTATACCACTGACCTTGTCATCAATTTTCAAGGACATCGTGAAAAGATCACCGCTGATGTGACCAACCTAGGATGTAATCAAATGATCCTGGGATGCACCTGGCTATGCGAACATAACCCCATGATTGATTGGGTAAAAGGGACCGTCAAACTAAATCAATGTCCCACATCCTGTCAGGCGTTGAACGTCATCTATCAATCTTGTTTAGATGAATTTGAGATCGACAACTCTTATAGAATTCAAGGCTTGGGAAAAGAACCTTCTGATGGCATTGAACCTGAAGAAGCCTTCAAACTGGTGCCCGAGGCATATCATGAATACCTTGACGTCTTCTCGAAAAAGGCTAGCGAACGCATGCCCGAAAAGAAGATGTGGGACCATGCTGTAGATCTGAAACCGGATTTCAAACCAAAAAAGGGTAGATTGATTCCCCTCAACCCTGTAGAACAGGATGAAGTCAAAGCCTTCATGGAAGACCAATTGAACAAAAGTTATATCCGACCTTCGAAGTCACCCCAGACCTTGCCAGTGTTTTTCATCCCTAAAAAGGATGGCAAAAAGCGAATGGTTATGGACTATAGATATCTAAATGAGGGAACAGTCAAAAACAATCACCCACTCCCTCTCATTGGGTCGATTGTCGATAAATTAAAAGGAAGCAAAATCTTCACCAAAATGGATCTTCATTGGGGTTACAACAACGTAAGAATTAAAGAAGGTGATGAATGGAAAGGAGCCTTCGTCTGTCATCTTGGCGCCTATCAACCCACTATGATGTACTTTGGGATGTGTAATTCTCCCACCACGTTCCAGAACATGATGAACGACATCTTCGCAGACATGGATGGCATAGTCATTATTTATATCGACGATCTATCAATCTTTACAAATGGAGATAGAAAACACCATCAGGAAATGGTCAAAAAGGTCTTAGAAAGACTTAGAAAGAATGACTTGTTCATGACACCCGAAAAATGCTTCT